>CM032876.1:12987279-13269779 GCA_019176425.1 Megalops atlanticus
GAATTTCTATGTGAAATGTATGACCTCATGTATCAATTTATCTATTTTTCCTAATAATACAGCAATGTTTTGCTGATAGCCTGACCCCTAAAAAAAGAGAACACTGAAACTCAAAAATAATTATCTGAAGGTGACATAAAACAAAAAGGTGAAGGGCCTGCAATGGCCCAGTCAAAGTCCTGATCTCAATCCCACTGAAAATCTGTGGCACTATTTTAAAATTGTGGTCCATAAGTGCCATCCAAGCAACCTAAACAGCTTGGAGAAAATCTGCCAAGAAGAATGAATTGACAAACATCAATCCCAAACACTGTGCAAAGCTGGTAGATACTTACACCAAAAGATTTAAAGCTGTTGTTGCAGCAAAAGGTGACACTATTGAATATTTAAGTGTGGGAGTTGAATACTTACGCAAACAGAATATTTCGGTTTTTTTTAAAATTTTTTCTAATATAAAACCAGTGTCACACACAGAATGAAATTTCAATGTATCATTTCTAATTCAGAAAAATGTTAGAATTGGTCAAGGGTCTTAGAGAGCTGGAATGAGACAGGCAGTGTGCAATAAGTACTGTCATTATGATGTGTATAGAAGTACACAAACATGTAACAAAAATACAGTCCATATATTCTGTACTTTAAGATATGTAACTTTAAAAAATAATGTAGTTTAACTTTCACAAAATGATACCGGTAATGTACAGTATAGTTATAAACTGTATTAATAGATCCTTTCCTAAAATAATATCTGGTTGGGCCATGAGCCATCACATTATTATCCAATACAAAATAGAACTGATTTCCAATATAAATCAATCAGAAAGTATCATGTTACTATCAGTTAGTATCGTGATGCAGAGCCTCATCATTGGCTGTGGGGAGCTCAGTAGTGGTGGAGAATGTCATAGAAGGGTCCCTAATGGTTACCTACATTTAAAGTTACACTAATAGACTTATCAAAGAATAATACCTTGATACAAAGCTGTTGAATGTGCAATTAATTTTTTGTGATTAATTACATACAATCACAAATAATTATATTTGTGACTGTATGTGATTATTTCTAAATATTCTGAACAGAAGGTGACATCACTGTTATAATGTTCTAATCAAATTAAGATAACTATGCTAATGAACTGATAGTGAATCGCCAGTTTCCAGGATGATGTATTTCACTAAAGTGTAGCACAGTGGTTAAGGAGTGGGACTTGTGACCAAAAAGTTGCCAGTTCAATTCCCCGCCTGGGCACTGCTGTTGTACCCTTGGGCAAGGTACTTAACCCACAATTGCCTCAGTAAATTTCCAGCTGTATAAATGGATAACATTGTAAAAAAGAAATGTATGTAAGTCGCTCTGGATAAGAGTGTCTGCTAAATGCTAAATGCCAATAATAATGAGTTATAACACCAAGGCAGTAATAACGTAAAAACCTATGAATGAAATGGTCGCTTGCAGATTTAAACTAAAAATGTTCTCAAAATGATACAGGCATTCCTAGTGCATCGGTGCCAGGGCTCTTCAGCTTGTGCTGTTTTCTGCTAAAAATCTCTGGCTTTTTCTCACATATGAAGAAGGTAGGGAGCCTTGTATGCAAGTATGTGTGTGTTCCTTTGCAAGTAAAAAGTGACTTTAAAATAATTACTCCAAAGAAGGCAATACATTATCCTATCTCAGACAGTGAGATAAAAAAAATCTGAAAACAGAGCTTCTTAACACTGTCTATGAGTGGCCATAGTCTATGACAGATCCCAGTTTTCTTGAAACCCAGGATGGTTTCATTTGGGATATAATTATGCAATGCTTTAGTTGTATTTGCATTTAATTGGCCATCTGCTGTACAAAGTTGTGTTTCACTCTGTGTGGGTGGGTCAGCAGCCATGTGAAAATGGCCACTGTGGCTGTATTGATGCGGTAACCATAGTTCTGGATATTGAACCAACCTGAGGTTTGGACTATACTTTAAGGGTCTGGCATTGACTCCAAGATGAGGGTTGGCAACATTGAGAATCACATGAGCAGGAACAAAGTCTGTGGCTTTTTTAACAGGTGTACAGTAGGGCTTTATGTTTTGTCTTGGCCTGACATAGTTTAAGCCCAGACTTGGTACTTTCCCACTTTTTGAAATGGTAAGATTATAAGTTATTGCAGCCAATGCAGGATATTTCTCAGGTGTACTGATTGAGAAGGTCTGCAACTCCCTTGTTTAAGTTTTAGCTTGTTTAGCTAACTCATTTCTGTAATACCATCAAGATGCCAAGAAACGGGAAAGATTTTTGATGTCTGCAGGAGAAAAAATAACATTGAGAAAGTCTGAGTGGAGTGCAGGGAAACAGAGAAAATTATGATTATCATGCAATTTATAAAGTAAACTTATAAATTAAGTTAATCAGGTTTACAATAACCTGTATAACAGGTTTTACAATATACATAATCTGCTAATAGTGACTGCTGCAATTGGAACATGGGGAAGAGGACAAACTGATGCCAGATGCACTTTTCAGCACCCTCTGTCCACCCTTACATCTTTCATTTCAAACAGAAATTAAGGACTTAGTTCAGTGAAACTAAATCCTGGCTGCAATCAATCAAAAGTAATGTTTTCATTGACTAACAGCCCTAATATGAGACAATGATTTGCAGGCGTTCAACTGTGGATGTTGTGGATCTTGTAAAAGTCTTGCAACTAAATTTGTTTGCATTCATGACCGTGCATACAACAATCAAGGTAAATGTTAAGGTATTAATTACAACAGAAGAATGCCAAGATAGCCTCGAGGTACAAGTGGCCAATGGGATGCTGCTGGCTCTGCGGTGCTAGTTTAATCACTCCTTTGCAGGTGCCATTATGTCTTTCAAGAACCAGAAAAGACAAACAACTCCAGCTTGTCTTTAAAGAAATGAGCAGACCAGTGAAGCCAGAAACTTGCTTCTGCACCTACATCTCCTCTGCTGGTTAGTAGCGTATCATTCAGTGCCCACTTTGCAAGTGTGAACACAGCAATAAGTTAATGCACTCTGAACATTGGTAGATATTTGGCTGATAGAATAATATATGTGGGTGAAAAAAATGGCTTGCATTTTTACCTTCTTGGAGGAAAAAAAACAACTTCAACAAGACCATAAAGATTTGATGCCGCCCACGATTTCAGGCTAATTTTGGGGCTTTCGGGCCATTCTCCTCATTAATCAACTGATGAGATTAGTTGGCTGTGTGATGTAATGGGACCAAGTGCATAGGTGGAAAATTTTACACACAGAATTGTGTGTGCTGAAGTGTTTTATAAAATATTGTCAACAACCAGCAGTCTTACAAATAACCAAGCTGAATGATTGATGAGAGCTGGATATTTTGTCTGGCATTGTGCTGTTGACCTGTGTGATTAGTCTGTCAACAGTGTTCTGTGGTGAATTGTGTATGCTGAAAATTACAAAAGAGGTTCATTGCCTATGACTTTTTTGTGTACATATACTGTGAACCTTCCAATCTGCCAATATTATTTCTGTCCTGAATACATTAGCACCAGAACAACAAAGCCTGTCTTCTCCTCTTAAGGATATTGTGTTATTGTGTTACATTGTGCACCATGTGTGTCTTTCCCTCGGAGTGCTCTAGTTGAAATTAATATTGATGTTCCAAATGAAGATTCAGGATGAGAATGTTCAGACTATGTTCAGATTCCTATGCAATTGACTAAGCCTAGACAAACCAGTTCTATGCGCTAATATGAAACCCCTCTGACCTCTTCCTTCCCACATCATCTGTTCATGGCATCCCTCCCCCACCCCATCTCCAACTTTTTCCCTGTTTATCATGTCTAAACGGGAGAGCAACAACTTCAGTCTAATGGCTGACTGCCTTGCACTACAGTGCAAGAGCAGTACCCCATCAGGAAATGCAACATCAACCTTTCAATTAGCCTTGCAACCCTTACGAAATGACGTAATGATGTAAAATGACGTAATTACTAGACCTACTCCTTGCCAGCTGCATAACAAGATCAAACTGCGTAAGGAATCGTTAGTTATGCTTCTCACCATCATATTTTGCCAACAGCTATATCTGTTCATTGTACCCAGTCAAATGACCTCCAGCTCCTTGAGAACAGAAAATAGATGGATATGATCTTGGTTGCATGCATTCAAGTAGCTAACTACCTATCTTACTAAGCTCACAAACAAAAGATTATAATAGGTTATAATGTTATAATAATGTAGAAATATAGCCTCAACTGGCAGCAAAAATATCCCTCAAATGTATTTTTATCATATTCAGTTAAACCACAGCATAGCCTTGTAGCCTGTGTCAATTTGTAACAGTTATCAAAGATAAAACGTAGGCCTTAACATCCTGATCTTTCGGTAATATTCCAAGCCAGCTGCAACATGTAATCTCTGTGTTAACAACGGCTCCAACCTAGCTGTTAATCTTATTTTGTGTTCACAGAAGTTGCTCATCAACTAGCTCACTGAAGCACTACCAAGCTAGCCAACATGTGGCCTGCAATGATCGTGACAGTTATCAATTCTATATCCATTCAATCAGTTTAATTGGTTAGCTAAATAATGTGCTTGCTTGCTAGCTAACTAACAGGCCACATAGATGCCGAGCAAATCACGGCAGGCCCTCTTAACATTTAATCATGCATTGGCACAAATGAACAGTTCACTACTGTAGTAGTTAAGTTCTTACTAGTGATGATCATTTGTTTACTAATAAGAATTCAGTTTAATTTAGCTGATAAAAATCAGATGTTCTTCACATTTTTTACTAGTTGCTATTTGCTTACACTAGTGAGTTATTTTGTTAGGAATGGCTTTGTTACTAGCTAAGCCCTTTTGCCAACTAGATAGTTATTTATAATTACTGATAGAATATTGAATGAAAGAGTAGAGATAGAGTAGAGAATGAAAATTGAGATTGCTAGCCAACTAGCAAGCAAATAAGGTTGAGAATGGATCATGGACCAGCAACCTTTTCTTAAGTTTCAACTCCTTAAGTCGTTAGACACATTGATAATGTCAAAAAAGGCATCCCTGACCTTACCTGATATGTAAAAATTAGCTATGAAGGTGTCATGAATAAAATCAACACCAAAATAAATGATACCACCGTAAAAGTGGTTTCAACATACAAAATTGACAAGTTACTGACGTTTACAAAAAATTTCTTCATTACAAATTAAATAGATGCACTAGCATCTTTCCTTAAAGGTCTTTCATTAAAATTATTTCAATCAAAATGAAGCCAAGCTACACAAAACAATGTGGGCAGCATTATCTCATGCAAACGGTATTCCAAAGTGATCTCTTAGTGAAATCCTCGATTTTTGAATCTCTATGGAGAAAAACCAAAAAACTAGCCCTGTGGTACACAAACTATATGTCTACAATTAAACAAGCCTGCCATAAAAAGGAAAGAGCAGTCACATTATTTGATGACTCAAATGAAGAAAATAAAATCAATCCTATATTCCTTTCTAACATGTTTGATACTTTTTACCCATTTTTCCATGTTTCCCATTTAGCTTTGTGTTTTTTGGACTTTGGATTCCATTCCATTACCTTACATTCATTTAGCAGACAATCCTATTCAGAGTGACTTCGAGCACAAGAGGACATAAGTGTATCCATTCAAGTTAAATAATAAACAGTGTCATAGCAGGCTACCAACACTCCCAGACTAATGAGTGTGAGCAAAACACCATTGAAGGACTACCACAGGTTAACTTGTGCTAACCTGAAACTACACAGCCTAGGATTCCTTCTGGAATATGCAGTGTTTAGCACTTTGAGCCAATTTAATTGTAAAAATGTGAATACAGTGGTAAGGAGCAAGGCACACAACCCTAAGGTTGCTGGTTTTATCCCCCGCTGGGGCACTGCTGCTGTACCCTTGGGCAAGGTTATTAACCCAGAATTGTCTCAATAAACATTCAGCTGTATAATGTAAATTGCTCTGGATAAGAGCATCTGCTAAATGACAATAATGTAATTTCAAATAAAATTTGATTTATGAATGCCCCAGGAATGTTCCTTCACAACATAGTATTACATCTTTCCAACTGTGATTGGCTGTTCTCTATGTATGTTGTTATCGATTAAATAACATATTGTAAAATTAAACCTCTAAAGGTCAAAAAGCTATAATTAACTAAACTGAAGGTAGTGACTGTAAATGGGTTTCCTAAGTGATCTTAAAAGCTTTTCTTTAACATTGAAACCAATAGTAAGCAGCAGTTGGTTTTGAAACAAAAAGACCTAGAGGGATATGATATTAAGCCAAATTATATTATTTGTGTCAATTTCTACTTTTCTCCCCTTTCCATATCTTCTGAATCTCTAATCCTGAATCTTCACACATAGGAAGTTTTGGTTCTTGTACTTATCTCATCAGAACATCCTCTACCGTTGTTTTCTGTGTGACAGTTCCTTTCTTGACCTGCCAGCCATTTTGCCCTAAATGCTGTCATACGACTCAGTCCACAGTACATTTTGTACTAGGTGGGTGGAAGTGCACTTGCTCCTTTTTTGCACCCGAGTGGGTCCTTATTGTTTGCTTATTTTGCTCAGTGCAGTTAAAGATTTCAGATGTGTCCTTTTGGCTCAAAATGTCACTCATACCCCTCTGCTTCTCAAACTTTGACGAAGACCTTTTTGCAGGCAAATGGTCATTGACCTCCATAAGCTGAGAGATGACTTAAAAAATCATTTAAGGGTACTGGTATATAGTGACAGCCCCAGCATGAGGACAGTGTGTCTTGCACCTTGGGAAGTGAGTCATTTTGGTAGGTTGCAGTACATTGGGGGAGGAACATTTGTTGAGTGATATACAACTACAGTGTTATGTAAAATATTAAAGTTTGGGCACCGTTAGTTTGAAATAGAGTTTCTTTACAGTGTGTGAGGTACTGTTGGGCGGCAGTGTAGCATAGTGGTTAAGGAGGAGGATTCGTAACCGAAAGGTTACCGGTTTGCTCCCTGCTGGGGACACTGCTGCTGTACCCTTGGGCAAGGTACTTAACACCTAATTGCCTCAGAGAATATCTAGCTGTATAAATGGATAACATTGTAAGGAACAGTAACCTATGTAAGTCGTCTGCCAAATGAATAAATGTAAAATGTTGACTTTAACAGTGAGAGCTAAATGAAAATACATTGACACAGAGTATGAGTAATTTGCACCAGTAGGAATCCTGGCTTTTTTCTCACAATTAAAGTGTTTTTGTTAAGATATCAAATCTTGAGTGGCAGACCTATTGTTGCAAATACATTAGCTTGCTTTGCTTATCTGTACATATCCTTTTTGTATGCTGAAAGATGTTTTGAGATGACTGTTTCCATATTCTGTCATCACAATTAAAACATTATTTGATGTTTCTAAACAACGTTTGATTGTTAATGAGTGTAAACATAGTGCGACCGATGATGTCTTAAGGCTCCTTCAGATGTTGGTTATGATTCAGTACGTCATTCTGCGCATATGGCATTATTCTTTATTTCATATGAATGGATTTTCCTACTCGCAATACCCAACCACACCAGGCCATATCAATGAATCCAGCAGAATCCGTCAGACTGTACGCCGCATAAAGCCACCGTTATATTATCCAGGACAAACTTCTGCAACGGTGTATCTCTAATATCCCGCCTCACATTACTCTGGGCCAATAAAAAATGTGTATGAATAAATATACGTGCGCGAAGGCCAATTACAACGTAGCATTGAGTAGCTCCTTTGTTCCTATTTTAGGATTGGTCCGTTCCTTTTATGGGTGGGGACAAAATGACGCCTTCCAATGATATCATGGGTAAGAAAAGGTTTACGGCACCTGGTACCTAATGCTGTATACATCTTCGAAGCCTGCTCAAATTACATACCGCTGAATTTTGGGGGATAAAATCCGGTGAGTCTTGGTCAGAATTTGTTGTTTTAACGACATTTTACTAATCCATGTCCATGAAGTATTGCGTATCATGCATTTTTTTGATTAGGAATTGCACCACCAGCTCAGGCTGAGCGTTCCCGGAATACGCCCCCTCAAGATGGGAGCGCCCTGCATTAAGATAGCAAGAAATAAAACATTTTTTCCACGTTATGAGCAGTGTGCGACCTTTTATTATATTTACATGAACAGCATTGTGCATTTCCTTTGTGAATAATGGGTGAATAGAAAGGATACAGTGTAACATTCGCATTAAATGGCTTAATGCATGTGGGCCAGTGAGCTGGTAATTGGATTCCCATTGGTTGTTTACGATATATAACGGTACCTAATGTTGCGACGTGACAGGAGGCTCACAGTTCGTGGAAACATCGCAGTTTCCTGATTTATTTACTGAACAATTAATTACAAATTCAGCCTTAATGGTAGTGACAATTTCGCTGTTACAACTTCGCGTAGTGACTAATCATTTAGTAACTGATGCGCTCACAGCAGGGTGCCTACTTGGCATCTTGATAATAGGCAATATGAGATTGTTTGACTAAACAAAAAAATCGTGCTTAATAAATATTGAGGTTGTTTGTTTCACCCCAAAATAAAGCGAAAAATGACAGTAAGCAACACTGCCCCAAGTCAACAGTTAAAAATAAACCGATGCGGCTCTATCGCCAACATTTTATTTTTGTTCATAGGTTCGTGAACCTTTACAATAATATCAAACACATACATCCATAACTGTTGTACATTACTTTTCAAGCGGTAACGCGAGAAGGCAATTCTCAAATGTTACAATAAGCATCTACAAGTGCCTGTTATTGTAAGAAACACAAGGTGGTGCTAGATCTCACTTTACCAATACAGCCCAGCACGTATCATAGGTAGGTTTATAAATAATCTTTGTTTTTCGTAATCATTTAAAATGCTTTAACGGGAGTTAAAATTTATTATGATTGTGCTGTAAATATTATTATCAATACTAATAATGTATTTAGATGCATTATTAATAGTTCCAACGCAACAGAAGCATAGATCAAATCCATTAACATTTTCACTCACATTGAGTGGCAATGTTGTTTCTATTTGTCATAAACAAAGAAATTTACACTGTCTCTGGCATGTATGAATGTATGAATGAGAAGAATTTAAGATATCATGTCAAGGTAGTGACCATCAATGTCATCCAGTTAGTTAGTCAGTCAGGTAAATTGAATTTAATCTTGTTTCATTGCTACTGAAAGGTCCAAAGTCAAGTAAAAGTTATTAGGTATGAATCAGAGAACAGCCTCCCCAGGGTTCAGTACAGTAACTGATTTGTATTGTTGTAGAATTGTTACTATTTATCATAGATCCCAATTTTGTTTTGTTTGTGTTTGTATTTAATTTTGAAATTTAGAGATAAAGATTTTCTTCTTTATAGTCCCCTTCTCTGTATGAGCAATCAATATTGGGCTACAGTTTTATTTTTTACTTGTAAAATAATATTGTATCATGTGTCTTTCAAGCATGTGTAACACCGTACTCCTTCCTTATGTACCCCCTTTCTCCAGCGTCTATACATGAATATGTACATGGTCCCCAACCCCCCCATGCCAGGGTGTCCTCCAGGCCTGGAGTATCTGACTCAGGTGAGCTTCCATGTATGCAGGTGGGCATTTATAATTCAGGCTCTAAAAGCGTTGTAAGGGCCATTGACCTGCTATGGCATTTGGACAGGTCCACCAAACACAAGTTCTCTGGAACTGATGGGGAATGTAAATTGATTCTCACTTGCTAATTTTACATTACATTATTGTCATTTAGCAGGCACTCTTAAACAGAGCAATGTGCATAGGTTACAGTTTTACAGCTGAATATTAACTGAAACAACTGTAGGTTAACTACTTTGCCCAAGGGCACAACAGTAGTGGCCCAGCAGGGAATTGTACCAGTAACCTTTTGTTTGTGAGCCCTGCTCCTTAACACTACACTGCTGCCTCTAGAATTGGTATGAAACTGCAATGATAATTTTAGAGAACAACTAAGTGTCCTTAAACTATTGTATGAAAAGTACTCCCTGGAGGCCATTGTAGTATTTAAATCTAGTAGTTTTATATATATGTGTGTGTGTGTGTGTGTGTGTGTGTGTGTGTGTGTATATATATATATATATATTAGTGTTATAATATGTCTGATTGGATGTGTGTATTTTTCTCTCTTTCCTCCTCCACAGGTTGATCAGTTGCTTATAAAACAGAAGGTAGAACTTATAGAAGGTATGTGCTTAAAAGAAATGCTAATTTTGAAATCACGGTGTCTCGAGATCTGTGGGTGTCTGTGTGACAGGTGAAAGATTGTAGCTCTGTTTCATAACAAAGTATTTTTGACACATATTGGAATGTGGTTATTGTTGTTTCTCAGCTCTGCTGCCTTTCTTTACTGGTGAAGGTTTGCAGATTCTACCGAAGCTGTATTACTCTGCAGTTCTTCCCAGTACGTCCTCACATCATCCAGTCGGCATCTCATTAAATTACATTATTGTCACAGAGCAGATGCTGTTATCCGTCTAGGTTACAGTTTTATGCATTTATACAGCTGGATATGTACTGAGACAATTGCAGGTTAAGTGCTTTGCCCAAGGGTACAGCAGCAGCGCCCCAGCAGGGAATCGAACCAGAAACCTTTCAGTTACGAGCCCTGCTCCTTACCACTATGCGACACTGATGCCCTGCCACGCTGTCGCACACAGACTGACCTACATTACAATACCACGAGTGATTTCTTCTCTCTGGATTGTTCTCTGCCCGCAGCTCTCGCCGGCTTTGAAAGCAACAACAAGTACGAGGTGCGGAACTCGATGGGCCAGAACGTGTTCTACGCGGTGGAGGAGAATGACTGCCTGACCAGGCAATGCTGCGGTCCCCTGCGCTCCTTCACCATCAGAGTCCTGGACAACTTTGGGCAGGAAGTGATCACAGTGACCCGGCCGCTGAAGTGCATGTCCTGCTGCTTCCCCTGCTGTCTGCAGGAGGTGGGGTCACGCAGTCTCCCTGCCCAGTCACTGTTGTTGAAGCACACCCAAGACTGGTGTCTGAAAAAATGATCAATACTTAACCTTAGTATTAGCATTTCAGCATACGGTACATGTTTCAGGACTTTTGACATTTTGAATTAGAAGAGGGATGCATCTGAACCCTTGCATATGTTGCTTTTCAAATCTGCCCACATGAAGTATGCATCAAAGCAGTCTTTCCTGCTAAGCTTCCCATGCTTTCCATTGAAGCAATCAATAGGTAAAATGACTAAAACATTGATTGAACCCTACTGCTCGTAGTGCAGGCAGTGTCAGTTGTTGACAAACAGGAAGAATGTCTGCTTATAGAATACATTGATTTTGAAGTCTGCCATGACAGCATATTTAACTTATCATCCTGATTTTTCTCACTGTACCTGTAGTTTTTGAAAGCACTCACACCTGAGGATTGATTCTAAGAATTTCAGTTTTGTTTAAGAAAATTTTGCATTCTATCGACAAGGAACAGGATAGGTATAACCTCATCAGGCAGTGTTCTCTATAAAATCACAGAGAGGATGACTTTAGGTCACAAAAGCCATGAGACATTTTAAAGGTGTAAAAATAAGTGTTAGTGCTGCTGTTTTCAGGTTCCATCTTGGGTCCACATCCAATCAATACACATACCAGTTACTGGAGCTGTGCAATATGGCATTGAGTTTATCATCACTGTTGTAGTTGTAGATAGAAATCAATGCAAGTTGTCTGAGAAAAAAATACATTCAAAACTCAGACAAAAAATGAGTTTAGTTTATTGGTTTGGACGTACAGGCACACATCATGCAGATGTTACCTTCAAGGTGAAAACTATCTAGCAAGTGCTTGATACGTCCAAGCTTACAGTTTCCCTGACTTTATGAGTAATCCCACCCAGAGAACAACACTTAGTCCTGAGAGGAGCAGTTTACTTAAACTGAAGTAAAGTTTTCTCAGTCTCCATTCCTCTTCCCCTCAGCTGGAGGTCCAGGCTCCGCCAGGGAACACGGTGGGGTACGTCTTCCAGCAGTGGCATCCCTTCCTGCCCAAGTTCATCATAGAGAACGAGAACAGGGAGCCAGTTCTGAAGCTGCAGGGGCCCTTCTGCGGCTGGAACTGTCTGCCAGACGTCGACTTTGAGGTACCCTTGTCAAAACACGAGAGTTAATGAAGTTTGCCGAAAACAGAGAGCGGGAATCCGTACGGGCTCAGGCCTCAGACTCCCATTAGGAATCCTCATCCCTCTCCGAAGGAAGGAAATGTGTCTCTAATCAGAGTGAAACATGCCCTCCAGGGGCTGCCGTGCTCTTGTGTGGAACAGTGCGGCCATTGTTTCATACTTCGATTGTTTTTATTGTAGCTTCCAATGAACGCAATTAGAGACTGAGTTTAAAACGGCACAATTCCTGCCTGGGGACCCAGCTAGAGCACGACATTCTTATAGTGTTGCTGCAGCATTAGCTAAATATCGTGTGTGAAAGTTATTAACTTTTTATATACTTTGTCATCCTGATAATGACCAGAACACAACTGCCTCAGTTAGGGAAAACAGACTGTTCCAACATTAGATGTATATTATATGTTATCAGCCTATGTATAGGGGTTTTTTACTGACTTTGTCTATAGCTACTTTCACACCAAAAAGTAACTGTTACGCTCAAGAATAATTATATTATTAATAATGATATTTCTTATGGTGTACTGTACTTAAAAATCCTTTCAAAGATCATCTTGACATACTGTCTGTAGTGTTTACTGTAGATACAGGTATTTGAGGGATTGTGGGATGTCACATGCGACAGGTGGTGTCCTTGAAGTGAGTGAGTCAATGAAGTGTTAGGCTGTCTAATTCTTGCCTGTAATTGAATCGTGCTCATGACAGATCTTGACCATGGACGAAGTCAACAAGATTGGAAAGATCAGTAAGCAGTGGACCGGCCTCCTCCGGGAGGCGTTCACCGATTCCGACAACTTTGGAATCCAGTTCCCCATGGACCTGGATGTCAGAATGAAAGCAGTGATGATAGGCGCTTGCTTCCTCATCGTAAGTATAATAATAATGTTAGTGAGGAGGTGAAATGGGGAGGCAGTGTAGTATGGTGGTAAGGAGCACCACTTGTAAACGAAAGGTTGCTGGTCTGATTCCCTGCTGGGGCACTGCCAGTGAACCCTTGGGCAAGGTACTTAACCTACAGCTGGCTCAGTATACATCCAGCTGCATGAATGGATAACATGTAAAAAAACCTGTAACTTATGTAAGTTCCTCTGGATAAGAGCATGTGATGAAGTAAAATAATGTAATGAAAAGGGTCCCCTGGTCTTCTCTCAGCGAACAGCCTATTCACAGTCCACCTCTAATGAATAATCAATGAATCAGCTCCATCCAAATGCCAGTAATCTACATTATGATCATTCCTGTTACTTTAGACACATCAGTTTGCAATTTCAATACTTCATAAAAGTGTCAAAGGTTTGTGTTTGTGCTGATAGAAATATCACAGTACAAACAGAATTGCAATAGCAGTCATAAAAAATGAAGACAAGCTAGAACAGTGCAGCAAAAATGTTTTTTGAAAAGGTTATACTGTGAATCTAAGTGTAAAACATTTCAAGGTAAAACACACTTGGTTCTCCATAATATCGCTCATTGTGTCAAAACACATTAGTATGTAAGCACTGGATCCATCTTGCTTTGTGTTAGGGGTATTGACTTGAAGTCCTCTGATGTTTTCCCTCAGGATTTCATGTTCTTTGAAAGTAACAGCTAGGACCTGAGAGGATCTCTGACACCTTGGCATGTGGGGATGATCAAGGAGGAAGAAGCCACGGCAAGTTACACCTGTGTTTTTGTGTTTCGACATACGTTGGTTTGTACGGGGGGACTTTGTTCTGAAAATCACAGGAGATTAGGGATGAAGATTAGAGGTCAGAGTTGCAGTAGCTTTCTGTGTAGAGTATATATCACTGATCAAGTGTGCACTGTGAATCAGACTGAAAGCTGTAAAGGGAAATCTTCCTTCATCATCTCGATGAACAGCCCATTGCTGTCAGGCTACTTTGTACCCTGAGAGGCCTGAGTGGCTCAAGTAAATTATCACTAAATGTAAACATGCAAATGAGACTGAGAATGATGTGCAACTGGTTACTACCCTCTGTAAGCAAAAAAAAAATCAGTTAGAAAATCAGAATCTGATTAATGAAAACCAGAATCATTCTGTGCATCCGAGACAACAGAGGTCACGTCCTGCTTTATATCAAAAGAAGCCAACTAAATACATGATGCCTCTTATAATTCATAATCTTTCATCTCCTATGCACACATCACAAAAAGTCTGCTCATGATTGTAACTTCGTAACCATGGACAAAGTGGGATCTAGTGTCATCGTGTATCTGTATGTTATAAATGTTTAGTTAATTTCAGCTTTTACAGCCTCATACAACAAAGGTTTTTTCGTTAATGTGTGTAGAAGTTGTTTTGCATTTGTTATGTACTGTTATACTGCCTTGAGTAATTATTGTTTATTTATGTTTATTTATTGTTTATTTATGTTAATTTATTTCAGAGATCATTGACACCTTTATACAATTTTGGAGTATTTTATTAATATTCTTATCATGTTTGCCAGATGTGTAAGTGCACTAGTAGAACTAGGTTTTTATTATTAACATTACTGTTTATTTTTCATCTCAGTTTTTCAAGTACTGAGCAAAGGCCATAATGAGAACAATTTATGTTAGTGCCATCTTTCTTCCACCAGGTGGCAGAAGTTGTCCATATTTAGATTTTTGGTGACATAAAATTGCAGCCATACTGGCAGAGTGAATACTCATTTTACGCTTTCAGGTACATTCAGCCTGAGTCACTTTGACTCACTCAGACTAGCTTCCACATCTGTAAGACAGGTTTACACAGTTGACAGGTTGTTGTTGTATACCAAATATGTTTTAGCGTGCACTGGACTTTATTCTTGTATAGAGTTTATTGTGTATTTGCTGTTTTTGTAATATTCTGTTTTATAAATACCACACATGGGTAACAAGTAGTTGCACTGTAAAACATTGGCATATTAACTTCATGCACTGGAAAGCTCTTGATAATAATTAGAAATGAAAGACAGAATTTAGCAGAATTTCTCACAGGCGTGTGAGTGTGTGTGTGTGTGTGTGTGTGATTGAATCATATTCTGTGATTTACAAATTGATCAGTCAGAACAGTTAATGCACCTTTAAAAGGACTGTGATATAAGTAACTCACAAAAAAACACTGATGCTAGATTAAGCTTGAAGTTGAAAACCTCACAATGGATCTTCCATTCTTTTTCAGTTCAGGACATTTCCTTTTGGGTAATAAAGGGATGAGTCAGCTGTCCTTTAGCTCTAGTCTTAGCCTTTAAAGGTTCAGTGCTCACATCTCAGAGCAAAGCCAATAAGGTTATTAAAATGCCTCGGCAATGACAACGCTTTCAACCATATGATGTGAAACAGTTGAGTGGTGAAACAAACATTCCATGTGTAAGCAGGTCAAGGAGATGGGTATGATCTTTTCAAATATCTGCCGAGCTTGTCATGGAAACATTTGCATAATAAAGTGATGCCGAATAAAAAAGCAATGGGGGGGGCTGTCTTTATTTGTTGTTGTGCTTTTGCATTCCCAGGCCTAAATCTGTGTCTGATTCCAGAACCGTTAGGCTTCCTGGATTTTCCTCACTGATCCCATTAACCAAAGGACATTATTCATTTAATCGGCAAAACATTCGGCCCATGTTCTGGACCACAGTGCAACACGGAAAGCCAGAGAAGGAGGAAAGAAGCGTTCTGAATGCTCTCACTGAAACGTGCCAGCCTTTCAGACTGGAGGCTGTGCTTTACTTTTCTCAGCCAGCTCTCAGTGTAAATATTTGTTATTTCTTCCTGGTGAGAGGGGGGAAAACTGGAGGGAGCAGCCTCAGCGAGAGCCAGCGTTGCTAGCGGCCGCGTTTGGATGTTACGCGCGCGCGAGGGAGAATTCCAGCGCAGCTGCGGGACCAGATGAGTTCAGCTGCCAATGGCTCTCGCCCTGGTCGTCCTGGCCGCTCAAAAAAGGGAGTTCTAGCCTTACGGTCTTCGCCTCTATGGTGACCTTTTTTTATTGTGCTCGACAGGAGAGGCCACATTGTCACACCGTACAGAGACGGTGACTGCGTGACTCAAACTTGGCTGGCTGCTGCTGACAGCGGAAAGGGCTGTGACTCCTTTAAGCTCCCTCACTTTAATTTAGCGTTCTTGCCCAGGGCGCTAGCAGACATTACACCAGCCCGATGGCCCAGTGCCGTACGTCCACGTCTGCCGCGTTGTGCGTTATGATGCATTTCCTCACACTTTCCTAAAGGGTTTACGAACAGATGTCCTGCAGTCCAGGAAGCGCAATGATGTCATTGTTTTCTCTTGTCTTTAAAGAGGCTGAGTTTCCAGTAAACCGGAATTTGTCCGCAGGTCACACACAAAAAAAAGAATCACACCTAGAAGGAGAGGCACACAAATGCAGAACTGCTTTGTAATTCCACACACACACAAATTCACATGCGCGTACATACAGATGTGCTTAATTTGTGTTTAAATGTGCTGTATATCACAACAGCTGCTCTATCTATGCCAATACATCATTGTAGGTCAGAGATGGAAAAAAAAGCCATACTGCGGGAACATCTGCTAATAGTTGTCAGAATTGAAAGTTTGATGAAAGAGACATCATGTTCTTGCCAGACGGTCCCTTGGGTTTGAATGTAGTCCAGGCTTGTGATTCGTATTAGTGTTCCTTGCATGTACTGGTAAAAACTGTCAATTCTTAAATTAAATACATTAATTCTAGGTTAATTCACTCCACTGGGTACCTGAATATCTGTGCTTTCCCATTCCTAAAATTATAGTCATTCATAGGGTATTTTTTAAACTGTTGTGTGTTTGCCGCTATGATCCAAAGTCAGGGTTACAGTCAGAAGCATATGAAATGACAACATAATAGCTTCAATCTGACTCTTAGAAATGTGCTTGTAATCTAAGCACTTCTAACTCAATCAGTCATTCGCAACACATTGTGCTGAGCAAATGCTAGTTTCAGTTTGCCTATGATCAGTGTGCGAGTGGGCAGCATGCCTCTGGATAAAGCTTTTGGATATTCTGGATTAGTTTTACACGCATTACCATACTTATTTTCTCAAGGGCAGAGCTCTGTGACCTTTTTTCTGTTACTGAGGAGCAGGATTTTTCTGGATCCTTACATACTGTAGGATTCTTTTCTCTGACGGACACAAATCCTGCCCTACATCAGTGTGCTAACCAGGCGTTAATGTTAACCTTTAGGCCCCAGCGGGTGATTGAATTCATTTTTTTATAAGTGGAAGTAACTGAAAGGTTGAGTCATGAGTGGTATGAGTCACCTTTGATGGAGGCTGTCAAAGGGTTAATGTCTCCACTTCAGTCTGGATAGGCCATTACATCATTGTTTGTCTTCTCCACTCTGGCTGTGGCTCCTTACTGTCAAGTCAAGGGGAGCATTCTGGGGGTGGTGGGATGACAAATATTTGTCTTTGTCAGTAATGGCTCCTCTTACTGCCATTGCCATGAAATGGCCACTGTCCCTGTCTTGTTATGCCTTTTTCCCCCACCCACTTCCTGTCAAAGAGACAGATATTACACGCTTTGAGTGATGGCGTCTGGCGAAACAGACCCTTTCCCTTGTAAGAACGTGTGCGCTGGACATCTGTGAATGCTCCGCAATCACTCCCTCATCATTAAAATCCGTATAGGACACAGCTGAACTCTGATTTCCTCCTTTTAATCTGCAATTCCCACTGCTTGGAGAGAGCAGATGTTGAGGGAAACCAACACTGTGGAGGGCCAGCATTTTTGAAATGAGAACACACTGATCTGCGCGAAGCCTCCAAGCTTTCAAGAGTGTGCGATCTACACATCTGCAAAACCAATGGATGAAATCCGTCCAGATTTTATGTTGCCATAGACTTTGCGAGAATGTTAGTTTTTGTTGTTGTTTTTTTCATACTCTCAAACATGAGGTATTCAATTAAAACACAGAAGTGTGCCAGACCCCTGGTTGTTAAACAGATAAAACACAAGTGGTGTATAAAATTGCCATCTGAAGTAACCCTGTAAGCCTTTGTGCTCATGGGCTTGTGTAATGCACTGTTGTTTATATTACTCCAGCTTTGCATGCTGGGAAATTCACAGTCTGTGTACTTTACTGATGAGTTCAGTAAAGTATACACTCCAGCTGGAAGCAGGGGAAAGAGAATGGCTCTATGACACCCAAGAGTTCAGCTGCTGAAATTCGTAGAGCAATCTTCATGGAGACTATGTGAACTAAGAGCCACAAAAATTCCACGTGGATCCAAATAATTATGAACTGTACTGGGCAATCACACAGTTAAGTGAGCGAACCATGCAGCTTGATGTAGGACGTTAATTTATTGGTCCCTTGAATACAACATGCCCCATCTGGAAATTCCTGTATCTGTGTGTGTGTGTGGAGTCTACCCTGTGCTGGACAAAGACCTTAAAAAAAATCTGCACAAATGTGGCTAGAGAAAACACAGTTATATAACAGTAGGCATGAAGCAGAGAGACAGGGTACAGCTGGCCTCTGAAGAGTACAGTGTAGCCTGCTTTATGAGACTTTTAAGTACCATGATCAAGAAAGATTCTTGAGACAGTAACTAAAAAGGACTGTTTCATTTATTTATTTTTATGTATTTATTTATTTCCATTTTTCCTCCCATTTACGTCTGGGTTTTTCTTTGACTGTATGCCCCAGTCTTACAAAGCATGTAATTGACTATTATTATCCTGCTTATAATGCACATTCCACAGAGGAATGGGAAACGTGCTGTTTAAAATGTTAAAGTGAATAAAAATAGACAGCTTTACAGGCCTCTGATGTCAGTCAGGCCTCCCTAATGATGACATTGGGTATTATGCTAATGAAAGACCGTTCATGAATTTTCTCCTGTGTAATTTGAGCAAGGCCAGAGGAGCCTCCCAGACTCAAACTGTCCAGTAAAATTCAGCCATCAGCTGGTAGTCATCTCAGCCCAGTGACTGTCACAGCGGGTGCATCTTCATGTAAAAAAAGCGGGATTTTATTTAAAACTCTGGACAGAAACTGGCTTCCTTTTGTTTTTCTTTTCCTGCTTTTTTTTCCTTTTTAAAAATGAGCTTTATTTTATCCAAAACCTTGCAAGATACCACTCAGAGCTGAATGTGTTGGAGAGGGAACTGGGCTTTTCTTAATGAAATGTTTTAAGCCTCGAAAACATTTCCCACCCAGGCATTGAGATCTGAAACAAATGTGTTGTGGACAGATGTTGAAGGTAAATCTTAGAATCTGTCATGTAGAGTCTGTAATGTGGCCTGCCAGTTGTTCCTGGTTTTGGCTTTACAGCCTGCTCCCTCACCCCTTATCAACCAAAAAGCCTCCACGCTGGGTCCTTAGCCGGCCACATGAGCAACGCCTGTAGCTAGCGGTCAGTAGAGACGAAAATATGAATTGTCAGGAAAACAATCTTAAAGGCTAAAATGGAGCATACTCCATCGATTCCAGTCAGCAATTAAACTGTACTGGCATGATTAAAGGCCCTATTTGAAATAAATACAAAAACAAGAGAAAAAACCTATTTTAGGAAGCCATGTGGCAATTATGGTGAAGTCTCAATCAGGGTTAGGGAAACTTAAAATCCCGGAAGGGTGACTCACCATTATAATTGAGAAACCGAACGAGGCGCCACATCAGACGAGCGCCTATTTTAGAGCCAAGGTGTGCCCTTACTCCAGGACACCTCGTATTGTCATTTGCAACGTGAGGACTCGGTGGCCGCCGTAATGCCTATTCCTGACTCGGCTAACTGGGGCAATACCAAGGTGACGCCAATCTCCGGGAGGCCCCCGCTGCTTTTTATTCTAATCTCCTGAGATGCTCAGTCTATCTGCGGGATATCAGTTGAGTTCCATTTCCTCCTTGATGGCGTACAGTAAAGACTAAAATTAATGGAAATTGTAAATGAATAATGGAGAATGTGGTTAACTGTCATTTCAAAGCCAGGGTGGGCATGCCTCCCTGAAATACTATAACTCTCCAGAGGATCCTGGGGGATTCTAGGAGTCTGTCTGTGTGTGTTTCTGAATGCAGTTTTAAGAGAAGAAAATGATATAAACAGGAATATGCAATAAAAGGTGATGAGTATAATGCCAGTCTCTTTTTTTCAAATATGTGTGTCCAATTTCTTAAATAAATACATGTGGAAAGAATAATTGGCACAAACAGGAATACTCAAAACGTAGTCTTCAACTCAATCGGAAACTATGTTACTCATATTATAAAAGAACAGCAATGTTTTAGTATTTAGCAATATTTAATAAGTTGTCCAATGTTCCGAGACAAAATCACATGATAAGGTCTTCCCTGAAAACATGTCATCACCATTCCTTCTAATGGATTTTTTCCATCCCCCCACCACAAGCAGTGCAGTTTTGGTGTTACTGACCCCTACCTGACCTCTTACCCTTATCTATTTACCCTTACCCTGTGAATATAAGAATCTCTGAGATTCTGGAAATCTTTGTGTGTGTGTGCTGTTATACAAAGCATTGTTGCGAGTTTTAACAAAGAAACTAATGTGCATTCATATACAGTAAAAATTGTGCAATTTACCATGCCAGTTGTACAATTTAGAATGTAAATCTTTGTATAATATCTTTCCCTTTTCGCCAATAAAGAAGGAAATAATTCAGAACAAAATGTGTATTATTCCTATTATTTACAAAATCAGTGGTATTTAAATTTCAGCTATGTGGAGTTCTTAAATGTTCCACAGACAATAACATCTCACCTGAAAAAATACTGCCATCACCAGTCCTCCTGCTAGAATTTTATCTAGTACCCTCTTTATTGTTGTTACTGACCCCTGCCTGACCTCAGACCCTTATCTTTTTCTCCTCTTCCTGTAATTCAAATAGGAGTAAAAGGTGGCTTTCATTCTTTTTAACAATAAAAACGGCCAAATAAATTCCATCTTCTTCTTAATCACCACAGAAATATTTCATACTTCAGGCATTTCGGTTAAATTGATCGGAATAATAGTTAAAAATTACAGTGAAAGCACTAATTTTCCCTAATAGAAACAATTATATGTTTCTACAGTTTATAGCTGACTTGAAAGCTGTGCCTTCCTTGTCAAAATTAACTCCTGTGTTGAATGTAAATATAATCAATGTAAGTAACCATAAATAGCTTATTATATACACCTGTTGCAGGTTAAAATAAATGCATACACTACCAGTCAAACGTTTGGACACAACTACTCATAATAGGGTTTTTACTATTTTCCACATTTTAGAATAATAGTAAATACATCAAAAGTATGAAATAACAGAAGGAACTATGCAGTGACCAAAAAAGTGTTAAACAAGTCTAAACTTTCTTAAAATATTTCAAAACTATCCTATTTTTTTAAAGAAATTCGTACAGAGGCATCACGTTCACTATTTATATTTGTCTAAGAAACATATTTCAAGCATTTAAGCATAAATCTTTTGATAAAAATGGCTTTGAAAGCATGTTTCCCATTATCTCAATCAGGTGTATCCAAACGTTTGACTGGTACTGTACATATATACATAAAAAGTATAGGACCTAAATACACCTACTCACCCAATCCAAATATAAAAAAGCTGCCTGACTGACTGACCAGCCACAGTTAGCCACCACGAAGATCTACCAAAAATTTTGTCTCCCTGACATCTTAAATGATTATGTTTGGCTAGGGTTAGCCTTAATTACTAACTACTATTAGCTTGCCCTTTTTCCAATATTAGTGAGCATTAAGAACCTGCGCTGGTGAAAGGTATCATGTAGTGGCTAAATAACCTTAAATAAGTTTACCTGTTAGCTGTCAGTAATTTAATCACCATTCCACATCAGTATTTCAGATGCAAAACTGAGAAATAATGGATGATGAACTGTTCCTTCTGATATTTCAAATATGCAATCAGATCATGGTATAATAAATTAAGTCAGTACATATTTGGAACACATCACTGGACAGTTATTGCCAAGATTTTCAAATCTGGAACTGGATAAAGTTGCAGCTGTTTTAATAATAATAATAAAATAACTAGAGGCTTACATCATGAGTTACCAGGACAATATTCATATTCATCTTTTGGGAGACACAAACTCATCCGCCCACTTGTCTACAGTATGTTCCTGTCCTGTGCCTACAGCCTCAAGGGTGTGGTATTGAATGTTCAGGACCAAAGCAGTCTGGATCTTGTCTGTCCTTTCCAGATGTTATCTTTATCATTTCTCATAAATCTCTATTACCACACTGTATGGAGTTTCTGTTTCACGCAGTAAAAGGACATATAAAACATGACCTCATGAGACTCGGTCTATACATTGAACTTCATGAGTATCTACAAGACTCTGTGTGAAAGTACATTTAATACACTGTAATATTGCAGTAACAGGAACCCTCACAGGTTTGTGTCATACCTTGACCCCCCACATGCCACTGGGGGAGGGGGGGATGATCAATGTCTCAGCGGTATGCTTGTCTAATTTTAGTCAGAAATGGGTAATATTTTCTTTCTAAGCATTTTTTTTTGTTTAATGTACACATACACACACACACACACACAAAACTCCTTGATGTAAGGCCTTGGGATTAGAGCACAGAGAACATAACAGCATAACACCATCATAACAGCTGGGGTCTCCAGTTTCATGTGTAAATATTGCTTTAAAAGAAAAAAAACATAATAAAACAAGTACCATTTCAGTCACAAAACTGGTCACTTAAAATGTTTATGTGATCACTGTAATGAAAGGGATTTGGATTTGCCGCCCACAGATGATGCATTTGACATGCATACATGCAGAAATGCATGACAGTGAATTTTACCCATGTAGGTGTAATGACTGTCACGCAAGCTAAAACAGATGTCCTGGGTACATCATGTGCTGTAGCTGTGAAACAGGGTGTGTTTATTTCCCATTGTCTAATTCCCCCTTTGGCTCATAGAACTAAGGTGAGATCAGGCCCCTACATCAGGCCTCTAAAGTTGCACAACACCTGTAAAATGCACACCATTATACGATTGTACCATGATTTGTTAATCTTTTTTTAACTTCCTTACTTATGTGCTGCGCTCCATGCCATGATGTCTGTGCCACATTGTGTGTGTGTGTGTGTGTGTGTGTGTGTGTGTGTGTGTGTGTGTATGTGTGTGCGTGCATGTGTGTGTGTGAGAAAGAGTGAGAGAGAGAGAAAACAAGACAGATGATAATTAATGATATATTTGTTTCCATTCTCATTTTAGAATGAAACCAATGATTCTTTCAAGAATGAGATCAACATTAGATTATTAGTTTGACACCTCCCGTCCCCCCTGTTGATCTTGGTTCAAATGTTTGGGATGAATGCCACTGTTGGTTGGTTAAAGTTTATGCTTAGCACATGCACACCGTGGAAACGATTTTAGCACTTTGTGTTCCATTCAGTTTCACAATGCATTTCTCTGAGTCTTTTTTTTTCTTTTTTTTTTCAAAAGTCCCCTCCAGCAACACCCCCACACACCCCAACCCCCCCCCCCCACCGACCCAAGCCTGCAAACACCCAGCTAAGCTTATATGGTTCAGCCTCTGGAATATAGGTTATTTAAATGACTGAAAAGTCAATTGTAAGAACGCAGTGATGGGAAAAACTCTGAGACACGTTCATTGAAACTGTGTCTCTGTGTCTGGAAGAGATCAAGGATCCATAATCCCTGCCAGGGTTCCAAAGGCTAACCCACAGTGAGATGGGGGTGGGAGTTTCCTTTAGGGCTGTGGGATTCTGATCCTGTAGCAATTACTGCAATAGAAGGGAAACCACTATATGCCCTGCTCATATACAGGTGTGATGTCACCTACAACAGAATTACTGTAAAGGGAACACCATAGCATTCATCAGATGTATCGGTAGACCAGAGTGATCTGACTGAGTCCTTGCAGCTCTGATTAACCCAGAGGCTCAATGTGATGGGTACCAGTGCAGCTCTTTCAACCACGCCTAAGGTACCCCTTCAACAAGGCAAAGGGCTCTACAGTATACAGCACCACTGTGTGCTCCATGGTGCAGGGTATGTGCATAGCACATTCATCCGCATTTCCAAACACATGAGGCAGATTTTTTAAGCATATATTAAATAAAAATCTCTATCTTATGTGGTTGTGATAAGCTGCCACCACTTGAAGGGTTGAGAAACAGTTTGCTACATAAGACTTCACAAGCAATGCTTAGGCTATGTCAAGGGGAAGGTAGACCCTAAGTGATAGATCAAGACTTTAGAGTTTTATGTATGAACAATAATCAAAAAATAAAAATTTTACAGACGTCCAACTTAAAGTTGAGAAAAGAACATTGCGGTTAGATAGGCCACTTTGTTGGCTACTCTATCTTAATGGAAGAATGTTGGAAATTCTCCAAGCAATTTCTACATTCCCAACTAAATATAAACATTAGCTGTTTTAAACATTGTCCTGAACGGCATTTTCACTTCCCATAACGGCACTTCAGTTGTAACTGGTAGTTAACAAACCTATTCATGATATATATTCATAATCGTAAGTCTTTCATTAGACCCAACTTAAATGCAAAACGTTTTAATTGCTACCCACTTAAATATAACAGTAATATGCTAATTACCATACAGATATTTATTTCAGTAGTCATATCTTTATGTGTGCACGCCTTCTTTAATTTTAAGCGACCCACAGGGGTATCTCTATGTAAATTAACATACCTCTGAAAGGTTAACGGAAGTTCAATGCCTACACATTCTTAGGAGAAGCGTGTCCCCCGACAGCAGGGAAAGTCGAACCCATCTGTTCTAAATTGGGGGAAGGGGGTTGTAAACAAAACACCCTCCCCCACAATCCTACAAAGCACAGCATTAGTGCGAAAACACCTGTTTTTAGTGTTGGGGGTAGCCTACTTGTTATTAAGCACCGTTACAAGAAGCATACATTACAATAGCCTACTGTATTACACTACAATAGTGTAACATGCAATCGTTTTTATTCTGTTATATTGCTGTGCAGTCAACGATTTACCGTAGCGCAGAGCTTGTAGTAAAGTAAGCTTTACTCATATAGTTTCAGTGGGCTTTAGAAGTTTCTAATCTGAAATGTAAACCGGAATTAATGGCAGCAAACAAACTGTTCACACATAGGCTGGAGTCCTCACTTAGAGCGACATTGGCTGAAGTCGAGGATGGAAGAGGGGAGGGGGCAGCAGTCCAACAGCTGTGATTATTCAGTCGCATGTTCGCACTTTGAAAACAGAGCTCAGCCACCTTCGCAGTGGTGACGGCAGACACCGTTATCTCCCCCACACACACACACACCTTAGTGACAGTAGCAAGTGGAATATTATGCTACAGTTGCAATTAGGCAACCACGCCTTCTGCTCTCTCCGCTGTCTGAATTACAGTATTTATACCATCCCCCGGGCTACTTAGCCGTGCGGTTCACTCGCTCACGCTGGTGTTTGCTGGCTGAAGTTGGCAGAAGATTTTTTTTCCTTCGATAAAATTATCGCGAGAGCCCCCGGACCCAGGGGTTGTATGGACCTACTGCGCCCCGGGTGTTACCGCTGATCTGTGTGGGAATAACAACGGTGCAGTTCTGTAGTTCGGTCCTTAAACCAAGGGAGCGCACTCTCCTGTGAACATGGCAATGGAGTACCTCCCACGTTTTTATTTCTTATTTTTTTCATTCATACAGTTAATTCATTGTGTCCAGCCCATCGACAGGAGTCAAGAACCAATTCCAACAGGTAAGAATCAATTGCATGGATTTTTTTCTTCCGTTCAGACCCGTCGCGGAGCCCCTGTGGTTTATCAATTAGTCTGTTGAAAGTTATTTTGGAACAGGCAGCATGGTGGTCATTTGACTCCAGTTGGGGGGTTAAGACTAAAAAAAGAACAAAAAACAGTAACTGATTAATTTGATTTGAAGTAGGTTTTATTACAAGAAAACACGATTAAAATCTTAATGTTATTAACTGGTAAATAAAAAGGTTATTACCTTGACCCCTACACAACGTGTGTTTGAACCGTTTTCTAATGATGTGGTCGATTTTAAGGCTCAATAGACTTGACCTGATAGTTTTGGTGAGGCGACAGCGCTGTTGTTTCATGTTTAATCAGAGACGTGAGAAGTGTCGTGCAGTTTTTTATGTGCTCATGGTGTTATACAACGCTGTGCGGAGAAACTGCGTTATTTTATTTGTTCTTTATACTTGTTACTTGTTACGGATGATGATGAAATTTCACGATAATACAATGGCGCATTGAGCACTGCTTTTCATTTCCAAAAATAGTTTGTTCCGTGGGTTTCGTGTAATTTATTCCGCACAACTGCAGTGCAAGCAGCAAGTTGTTACATCAAACAACTGTATTGACTGTTTCTTCAATATCACAATTAAATAGCACATGACGAGGAACTGTTATTGGTCGGAAAAGAAAACACAGACATTAGTAAAATAAGAACTTTGTGGAGCGCATATAAATTGTTTTATGATGTTCTTAGTCTACATGGTTACAGCTTTAACAGTATATTTTAATTTCAATTTTATATACTGTATCTCAGCCAATTAGTTCTCACTTGCATCCTTTTAACTGTACTGTAAACGACGCTTTAGGAAAATACGGATCTCTTTCAGGCTACAATTTGCACACAAATCTATAAATATGTGATACAACAATCAGATATATTAATAAGATGAACTTAAAATAATAATGTGTCATTATACGTAAAAGTATACCTGTCTGCCGTTGGCCTTTGTAAAGTTTTGCGAGATGTGCAAAACATATATGCAAATATATCCTGTATTGCGGTAGGGTGTGTTACAAGGATTCCTTGTAAGCTTGTCATAATTTCATCCGTGTAATTGTTCCATGCACAACCTGTTCCTACAGGTAGCTATATGCTCAGATGTTATACTAACTAAATGATATGTGTTTGTCTGATGAAAATCTCCCAGAAGAGGGGTAGTCCCTCAGTAAATATGTGTCGCTAAATTCTCAATAACCTTAAATCGTTTTAGTAAAACATAGATTCTTAGAGTCATTGGGCACCTCGTAAAATACACTGCCAAAAGCGGTAAGTGGAACCATATGTCTTGTAAAATGGAAAGCCTACTCCATGACTACTGGCTTGTTTTTAGATAAGGAGTGTATTTCTTTGGTGGCCATCCTGTGTGAAAATTGGTCTTATTTAGACATGACCCTCTCAGAAGTTCTTCGAAGTTGCTGTACACATTTCTACTGTTGAGATAACTGGTGAGGCAAACAGCAGATTGTGGCTTAGCTCTGAGAGGCTGTATGAAGTGAATCATATTTGACTTTTTTGCTTACATTTCCCTCAATTAAACCCTTTAACTTAAAGTGTAGTTCAATTATGTAAATACAATATTACAACTTGTACAATAAAAATTTTCAAAAACCCTTTCTTGTGAGATGCAGTGCAGATTCTATTGAATATGTACAGCGACTTCTAAAATGGAAGATATTATATCGCGCAACCAACTAATTTTTTGAAGGAGAGAAATATGAAATGTTGCCTCTGTGGTTTGAGTGAACTATCAAGAAAGTCTGAGGTCTGATGAAAATGGGCCAAATGTCCAAATTCCCATGGCTCAAGATAGATGATGTCTTGTGACATGGATTGTTACCCATGTGTCATAATTCTGCAAGATTTTTGCAAGGATTTAAGAGAATAAATTTGTTTTCTGTTGTTTGCAGGACAATACCAGATTCCATTCTTTGGTAAATATGGTTTTGGTCAGAAACGTTCTACTATTCTTATGTTCTACACATAATAAACACTGCCTCTGGCAAAATAAGCAGTCTGAAGGTTGAATTATAATTCCTAGATGTATTTATTTAGTTTGCAAATGGTCAAATTGCAGGAATTTACAATGAGCATACATGGTTCTTCTATCAAAAAAATCTATGTCTGACAATTTTCTGATGTCCTTGGGTAAGTAAATTGGGATTTTCACTGTCCCGCAGATAGACATCCGTGGTAACGAGTGCTGTCTTGTCAATGCTTGGCACTCTACTGAAGCGTACTTTTTTGTTATCTTCTCATTGTGTTCTTGTAAAATTGCCAAAACATTTCAAAGTACTTTGTAGAAACCCACAGGGCTTTTCAACTGCTTGAAGTGTTGCATTGTCTAGAAACACAAAAAATGAAGTGCTCTGATGCTTCATTAAGTGCTCACCAAAGCATGTGCTACTTTCAATAAGATAAACTGATTCAGCTCATTGGGATTTTTTGTCTGCTTCATCAACTGTAATTTAGTGTCTATATTTGATCTATATTTGATCAACTTGCCTGTATTCAATCAACATTTATCTTAAACTGTGACTCACAATCAAATATATGAAATGTTTTTGTTTTTATGTATTTTGCATCAAAATAAGTAACACATTTGTTAATCAAAGTTAAGGAAAAACTTGGACTGAATCCAAGCCTAGGTGTTTGTATCAGCTGCTGATTCTATATTAGTCCCATGTCTCCATGAACGTCTACACTCTGGACTCTACATGTTATTGTAACATGCAAATGTCCAGACAGGCATATTAATTGTTTGTCCACACTCTTATCTCAGGATTATATGCATATGGTCAGCTTTGCGATGGCTGTCCTTAAAAAGAGGACACAGAGGGTGTGACAGCAGAGACATACAACACCCACCCACCATAAGATAGCAAAGTTATGCAACACCCGCCCCTCCCCTTCACCAGAGGTTAGCAGTGCTGTAGCCTCTGTTGTAGCTGGACCATAAGGCAGATGAATGAGTCTGTTGAGCTACTGCCTGTGGTAGCACTGAGTGACCTGCTATAAAGTTCCAAGTTTGCAAGGGGAAGGCTGTGCCCTAACTGCAAGCTGTAACCGCTTTAAGTTAAAAAAAAGTTCTAATTGCACCGGAACTCTGGGCCTGTTTATTTATGTTAATGATGTAAGTGTCCTTAGTGGCTGTTGCACTGAAATGACTCAATCTGCACTGTGCCTGGAATGCCCTGAAAATTCCTCCTGTATGGTTGCATCATGGCCACTCTGTAATATGGCTTGTCTGGTGGTGTATTTTTTTATGCTTTTTTTTTTACTTTATTTACTTTGTTTTTTTTTTTTTTTCAAAATGAGCTTGTTTAGGTACTGTTTTAGAATTCAAGTTAGCAGCTGGAACTTGTTTGCCTGTGGATGCCTGTGGGCAAACAGGGCAAGGAATCTGTGCCCTCGAACTTACACACACACACAAAAGCTCTGTGCCAGCTAACACTCAACAAAGGCCAGGCCACTGTTGATAGCTTTGAAGCTCATATACATTGAATTAAATTCTGTAAAGTGGATGTGAGTCTGACGATGAGTGAACATGTGTTTTGCATGTGATAACATGGCTCTTACAGCTGAGATATTATATGGCTGACAGTTCGTTTTGGCAGGCCAAACATGTAATTGGCCTTTTGGAGCGTTGTAAAATATCACCACTTCCCTGATTCAATCTCTTTTCTTCTCTAAACAAAGGCGTTGGTTTCAATTATGTATGTTGCTGTTGTGGCTTTTTCTGTCAACTTTCAGATGATTGCAAAATGCATGTGGATTTGACAGTTGTTCGCGTGTTGTGGGAGCCAAAAATGGTGAACCCGAACAGCTGAAATGGTAAACTGCAACACTGCTGTGTTTTCAGTTCAGTTTGCTTAGGCCATAAGACACGGTAAGAGTCCATAAGACTGTCAGTCTTCTCATTTGTTCACACCAGTGTACAGGTTTCAAAGTACATTTGTGCCTATTCTTTTATGGAATAAATCCAGCAATACCCTCTGCAAGGAAACAGTGCTGGATTGTGTTTCCACAGAGTTTGACCCTTCAGTCACTGTCTAGTGCAAGAGATCCCCATTTGCTCCGAAAGGGTATGGTAACATGTTTCCTAACTGGAAAATCAGAGCTTCCCCCAACCCCCCATCCCCACCTTTGTCAAGCACCCACTGACAAGCTGTTACATGCCATATAGGTGATAGTGCCATAGATTAAAAGGATGTCAGGTAAGCAAACAAAGTGAAATGGACGTGGTCCGTGCTTAAAACAATGTAGACAAACCTATGTTTCATATCTGAAGCTGCATTATGTCTGTTACCATCTGAACTGTCTTGTTTGTATGTTTTTCTAAAACGCCTTCCTTAATTACATTACCTCCTAACATTACCTTCAATTTGTGTTGTAATTCCCCCACCTTTTTCTAACATATTATTCATATACTGTAGATGAGATGTAAGATGACTTTTTCTCTTGATGCAGGGGCAAGGCATCAACAGGGTGTCTGCTCTCTGTGGTACATAGACATCAGAAATGAAGGTTCGTCGCCTTGTTTGTTTAGCATAAGCATAATGTAAGCACAATGCAATACTGAGGGAGGAAGAGGATTTCATTCCTCTCAGCTGAATTAGTCTGGGAGTAGTTAGCAGTCTCATGCTCAGTGTCATTAATCACAACCTTTTAAACTCTTTGAGAAAACGGTTTGGGTGGTCCACCGTAAATGTTTACTGTTCAGTCTTTTCACTGAATACGTTGACCACGGTGGTGATGTTGATGATTATGATGAAAGGAAAGCAGGTTTCATGTGCAATTTCAGAGTCACTAAAAGTCTCTTGATTCCAACACCACAATGTGTAGAAACTGATTTCATTACAAATAGAACTAACTGTTATACGATGTGACTTGTGTGTTAGCATGTGTGTGTTAACCCAGGAAGAGAAAGGTCATGAAGCAGCAAAAATACGCATAAATTCTGTGAAAGCTAATGTTAAATTCAACTGTAATGTTACTAATTTCTGAGCTTTTGATTTTTTTCTTCCTTGTTTTCAAGCTTTGACGTCTTGGAGAATTGCTCATATTATTCTCTCTGAAACATAACAGGGGTCCAGACATCAGTTTAAGTAGATGTCTTGTGAGAACGTCATCTTGAATCCTTTTGTTGCATGTCATAGAATATCACATTCCTGCAGAAGTCTTGTCACTGTTGAAAAAATTTATTCCAACTTGTCACAGAGAAACATAGTTTCCATTGCTCTGTGAGGTTCTGTGCAGACATAGTTCAGGGATTGGGTTGTGATATTACATTGCTACTAGCATGTTGTCTTGCATGTGTTTTGGAGTTGTCTTATAGGGGATGTAACTAGCAGATTTCTGCATTGTATCTCATATGAATAATTGGATTTGTTTAAATATAATAGGCATCTGCCATATTTGACAGAGTTTATTGCAAATTTTAGATGAAAATGATAAAAATATACCCACTTTTTGATGAGGGATGTGTTTTTAGATTTGATGAGGGGAAAAAAATTCAGATAGTTAAACCAGTTCAAGTAAAGAATGTCCATGAAAAGGAAATAAATTAGTTTTGGTCTCTGCCCAAATTCAGTTTGGGGAGGCAACCTATAGTATATGGCCAGTTTTGATGTACCCTTTTAAATTTCTTGGAGCCTCCATTTGTGCACTATTTGGCAAGAATGCTGTCATAAAGAATGCACTCTCTGTCATATTCCCCATGCAAGATCTGAGCCACCAAGTCGAAACCATTTCGCCTGTTTCAGAAGCCATTTCCTGGTACAATTAATCAGGGTGCTATGGCAACAAAGGCCTTCATCCTGATGCAGGAAGTCATCAGATATTGCTGTTATTAGGCCTCATCCTGATACAGGAAGTCATCAGAAACTGCTATTATTAGCAGAAAGTGGTCCCACATAGACTTTTGATTCTTTTTTTCTTTTCAGTCGTGGTATTGTTTCCGTCATTGAAAACGAAATGGAAAGGAATAGTTTGCTCTGCCTGCTTATTTCAGCTAGCAAGCAGGAGCTTATAATAGCCCAGGCAGATACAGATGATGTCATCCACCGTTCCGAGGCTGGGCCCTTTAATGGCACCGTATGAGCAGTGTAATTCAAAGCACAGCAGTTTGCGGATGTTCTACAGCGTTTCTGGATGACCGTACTCGTGTGTTTTACCCATCATGGAAGTTTTTTACAACCACAAGAAAAGAGGTTCTATTTTAGTTGCGGACAGTTGAAATAATGTCTGTCTAAACTGTCTCCAAGCAGTGGTTCCCCCGGACAGCGCGCTACCCAAGGCTTGTATTAGGTCATTGGAGCTGAGTGCTAACACATGGGGCAGTCACACAGGTAGAGACTAGGTTATTTGTTAGGTGAAAAGGAATGTCTGCCTGTCTACTTTCCTGGCTCCCAGGTATGATTACCTTCGCTGTGCTCCAGAGCTGTTTGCGGTTCCATTAAAATTCTTTGATTTAATGCTGCGAGGTTTGGTGAATGTAATGGATGGGTGGGTAGCCAGAGCAGTCTTGGGTGGGTGCGTGTGTGTGTGTGGTGTGTGTGTGTGTGTGTGTGTGTGTGGGGGGGGGCTGGTTTCCTGTAAGTGTGATTCTGTGAGTGTGAAGAGAACCCTGGGCTCAGAGCTCTCAGACAGTGCACAGCTGGGGCAGTCAGGAACATGGTGGGCCAGTGACAGGAGCTGTCCTGATTTATACGCACATCTTTAGATAGTCTTTATTGAGGGTGGTCATTCTTTTCAAACAATATAAGTCACAGGGGCTATAAAAGTGCAAGTTATATACTGTCTTTGCACTTTAGTAAATACCACATTTTCTTCTTTGTAAGATATACCAGTGTATAAGACCAAATTTTGAAGGAAATAGTAAAGAAAAAAAATCTGTACACATCCATTGATTTCATAATTTTTCTTATTTTGATGAAAACAAACACAAAGCAGAAAAGAATTTATATACATATTCTTTGAATACAAGCATGTTGGTAATTAGCAGTATGAACATGTAATTGAGAAACAAAATATAATGCACATATTCATAAACATAGTTAAAATTAATTTAAGTTTTCCTGGAAATAGAGATCTTTAGTCTGAATATAAACATATGGCCCAGAATGGGCAATCTGAAGTACAGGGATGTTCGTCTAACTTGCTTTTATTGCTGTGTTTTTCCTCATTTTCAGTATTGAGATGGTATTTCCTAGCAGCATGACTGGAGTAACCTTTGGGATATGACTTTATACAGCTAACCAGACAGTGGTTATTATAAAAATGGTTTGTAGGGTACAGGATAATTTTATGGGTAATTTAGAGGGAAAAGGGACTTATGCAAGGGTAAATAGGGTGAGAATTAATCACCACCGATCACAAATGACCCTGTCATTTGAAACATTGATGCTTTGATGAGTTTTGTTTTATCTCTTTGAAAATTTTTTGCAGTTGAAATAACTGCTTTAAATTGCCAATTGTAATCGTGACCCATGTTACAACATTTAAAGGAACTCTCTCATAATTTCCTTTAGCCAGCCAACAGGACCTCACTATTCTTACTGCCAAACTGTATGTATTTCTTCTCTTTCTAGTGTTCCACTTGGGAAGAAGTAAGGCATGCTGACATTCACCTGTGCTATCACAGAGAAAACAGATGGAAAGCATGTGGAACGCCACAGATGTTTTGGAACAGACAAGTTGTTTTTGGCGAAATTTTTGGCGACTTTTTCATAAGATGCTGGTGTTGCCAGAAGAACAAATTATGTCAATTGGCTGAAACATGGAAGCACACTTGGTATTACAGGAGGAAATAATAATGGGTGTTTCAGTGAGTGTAGGGAAAAAAGCCACAGATAGCTTTAGGTTTTGAAGAAATTGATATATACTTACTCTGAGAAGCTGATTTTATTCTACAGGTAGTTCCTCCAGTAGTGGGAGTACAGCCTTGGTTCACGGTTTAAGTTTATCTGCCCTGCATTTTACAGAAAATCATTTGTTTTCAAGTCTTTCATGAGGCAGCCAAGCTGTCTATCCTGCATTCTTCTGGGAGAGTCAGCTGTTTGGAGTAAGGTGGCACATGCCTTTTTGTCCTGACCAATCACTCATCTTAAAACTAACACTTCTCTTTGTTTCTCACCCCTTCCCTTTCTCTCTTATTCAAAATGCTCCAAGCAACATTTCATAACGATTAAAATAATGTTACGTTTGGAGAGCATTTAGGATCATAAAAGGTAACTTTGCTTCAAGAACGTCTTGGTTTTAATAGGGATTCTTTTTTTTCCTTCCCCCTGATTTCATTTCATAACAGGATAAAGGCTGAAACTGTCTGTGGATTTCATGAGCACAGGCTAATCCCCTCAGACTCGAGGACTGCCTGTAATCTGCAGAGCCCATTGTCTGAGAAGGGGCTCATTGTGGAGAAGTTCTCCATGTTCACACTTACAGACTAAATGAATGAGGCAAGTAAAGATGGACAGTAGATGGACAGTAGCAACTGATTTATTCGTAGTCCACGCTGCTTTACTGGGAGTGCTGAATTCCTTTCCAGTTTTGCCACTAACCTTTCCTTCCTAAATAATGTGGCATTTTAGAGTGAAACCTGTGAGAAAGGGTTGCATTTTACCTGGAGCCAGCATCAATCTTTACCATTGTGCAAGAGCCTTGAATGTGGAGGGGCCCAGGTAACAGGCGAGACATGCATAGTCTCAGGATGAGAAATTGCCCGTAGAACGTGCCAGGATCCGCAGCCACGGAGGGTTGACGATGTGGCAGCCACCAGCGCCGACTGCGACCGCACCACAGCGGTCCTCTGCTGGAGCTCTGCAGCAGGGCAGATGCAGTGCCTTAAAATTAGAATCATACCGGGGGGCAAAAAAAGAGAAATGAATCACATTTCCTTTAGCAAATTTCCCGTCATCCTGCGGCCTTTCTCGTTAAAGAGCGGGGGAAAATCTGACACTGCAGTTGACAGGACTGCAGCGTGGGCTTGTGACTCGCTGCAACGGCTGTGGGGGACGGCGGCACATCTGACGCGACAAGGGAGGCCGTCGACGGTTGGCTAGCACTTCATTTTACTGCCTCTGCTCCCTGCCCGTTCTCGCGCCCTCCAGCCACCATGCAGGCCCCCGAGGTTGCTGGTGACCTGCTGCTTAAGAAAGCGTTCCCAGCTGCGGATCATCTGAGGCTGGCGTCTGCTTGGCTCAGGAGGCTGGAAACCCAGGCAACGGGGCCACCCTGAGGAATTTCACCAAAATCTGTGAATCACACTCTTGTGATCGGGGGAAAATGAAAGTGCCTCTTCGCAGTGGTAATAAAGGTGGCATTGTGTGTCGAGGTGACTGAGGCGGGGGCCTGTAAATCTCTCACCGACGGCTTGTTGGTTGAGGCTATTGTGAGCAGTCTGCCGCAGTAGTTAACAGCATGCATTTGGGTCATGCAGAAGTTCTTTAAAGCAGGCTAATTTATGACACGCTTCTGACCTCGTTTGTGTCCTTCGAGGGGGATTCTGGTCACCCAGCACACCAGCAGACGATTACGTAACAGGGCTGGAATGTCCCAGTTAGGGGCAAAATGAGATTGTTTCAGTGGGTAGAGGGTATCAAATTACCCCTTTACATCAATATAGGGACATCACAGCGCCGTTCCAGCTGTGACGGGAAGACCACTCCTGGTTCTCTTCACAAAAGCAGCATTGTAGAGTTTTTTTTTTTCTCTCAACAATTCAAAATGATTGTTCATTGGTTCATTTTTTCCTTTTTTCCATTACTTGTTTATTAGATGCTTTAAAATTTCCAGTCTGTACTGGAAGTACTGTGGTGGGTGAGAAGTCATTTTCTAATTATATTGCAGACATCTAAACCCAGTAGTTTCGGCAAAGAAGGGAAGAGAGAGTGTGATTCCCGTGTTCTCTGGACATGTGCTGCAGCCATGCATATTTTTGCAGATGCTTTAGAGGAAGAAAAAGCTTTACACTGGCAGTGGGCATGGTCTGTTTTCTTAATCCAAACAAAGAGTAAGAAGCAACTGTAGACAAAACATGTGGAGAAAATGCATCAGTAGACCATTGACCTGAGCGTAAACTTTGCCTCTGCGATAAAGTTCATAAAAGGAAGGAGGCATGTAAGACCTATCCTCTTACAGTGGTAGCAGCTGTTCCAACGCGCTGATTGCAAACGAGCTATCCAGATGTGGGCGGGCCCGCCCCCACTCCCTCCACTCCCTCTCTGTCTCTTCCAGGGAAGAAACTGGACCAGAACTAAAGAAGGGACACACCTGATCGTAGCAGACATTCCATCACACACAGCTGCGCGTGTGTGTGTGTGTGTAGGGATCTCCTGAATACCGCTCCACATTGCTGCCTGCGTGTGTGTGTGTGTGAGTGTGTGCGTGTGTGTGTGCGCGTGGTGGTTCTTGTCCAGCACACTGCTGCCTAGAGCAAAGCCTGGAGATTATGTGCGGACAGGGATCCATTTACACTCTATTATAGAACGGCACATGGTAAAATAAAGGAGAAGGGATAACTAGAACAGACAGGGTGAGTGCATGACAAAGCAATGCAGACGGTACAGGAAACGGGTGGGGGGTGTTGGGGGTGTTATGATGGTTCCACCACGACCTGCGTGTGTGGGTGTGTGCGTGACTGTAAGGGGTTTACAATATTCACTGATCTCCACCCTTGGAAAGTATATTCCTACCTTTCTACCTTCTATCTATCTATCTACGGTAAAAAGGGTCTCTGTCAGAATCAGTGCCACTCTTTGTGTCTTTGGAATGCACGCGAGCATCGTCTGACGCTACACATTGGGGTTCAGAGCCCCCACCAGCAGCAGCGTTATGGTTTGTGGAGAGGTCTGAAGGGGTGAAAAGAGACCGAATCCCCAGTCATACTAAATGGAGCGCACACACCACAGTGCATCTTGTGCGCATCTGCCACGGTAACCTGAACCGACAAAGTCAATGAACTGAGGAACGAAAGGCCTCAAACACATGTTACAGCAAGACACGTTTTTTTGCAGTTCTAACAGTGGAAATGCAAGGAATAGGCCCACTCCCTAACCTGGATACCTAGCCTCTGATTTATTAGGTATTTGTTTGCAGGCGTTTGTTATAGAGGCGCAATTTAAGTCTGGCATACTGACAGACAGCTGAAATCGTCGTAATCGTTTAAGTATTTTGTCTGGTTATGTATGTTCTAATGAGTTGGCATATATGAGATTTTCAGCTAATTACAGATGTTTTTTTTTTTTTTTTTTTAAAAGTCTTTCTTGTTACATATTTGCCTAATTTGTGTGGGGTGAGCTTGGGGTGAGTTTTTAATTCTTGTTTCTTAAGGGAATAGGCAATACTAGGGAAAAGCTTGTGAAGTTTACATTTTTTTATGGGTTACTTACAACGAATGGAACTGTGCTGATTTGGCTGTTGTGGGTTGGAGCACAGTTAAATGCTTTCATTGCTGAATTGCTCAAGAATGGTGTCAGCGGGTCACTGAAAACAAGCATTGTCACGATATTTTGAGGAAACAGATGAAACAGTACTAGAATGCATGCTAACACACCATAAGAACTGATTTCATTTTAACAATGCCATTTATATATAGTTTCATTTAAACTTTTCCAAGCGCTTGATTATGTTTTTACCCTTGTGTATCGGATCACACTACAAATGCTCAAAATGCACATCCCTACTGAGTGGCATTCTACCTGCTTAGCTGAAAAACTGATCACAATAGACGCTGTGTTTTCACCTTATATACCACTTAGTAATAGTAATTCTGGTGGATCAATGTCATTTAAATTTTTCTGTAACTGTTCCCTTAGCAGCAGTCTAACAGGAAAGGCACACACACACAAACATGCGCACACAGACACACACACACAAACATACACACACTCACAGGCACATTTTCTATGGTCAGCCTAAGGGCAGAACCATAAACTGCAAAGATAATAATTCTGTATTACTTATGATAAATTCAACTCCAGCTGCCAAGAAAAGTTTTCTTAAGATTTCAAAGGGACTATTCCGCAACCCCAAAGATGATTGATGACCAGTCCTCAGCCTCACCCCCCTAGGAATCAGATTTGTTTTCACTTGCGCCCACTGCAAATTTAGTTGGTCTGTCTCAGCACAGCCCTGTGCAGAGCGGAAATGTAGTAAGAAACTGGAGAACCGATTTCAGAAAAAAAGATTTGTTCATCTTTGAAGAGGAGCTGACTGAAAATATACTATTTGTTACTATTTGTTACTATTTGTTGATTCTTACCAGCAGTGGATCACTTCTCAATGCACTTCGGTGCAAAGCCATACAGACATTTAGGTGTCAGAGTTAAAAAGCAATTGTTTTCTTGGAATGGGTTTAACAGCCTTGTTTCTCCAACCTGTGTCAGCACGCTGAAAATAAGATTCGAAGGAACTGTGACCTATCGGCAATTTTATGGAAATAAGTATACTGCACATGTGGATTTTTTCTGCATTTCAGGGTTTTTAAGTAATTTTTAGTAACATATTCAAAATAATTGCTTGAATTAGTTTCAAATACTTTCAAATTCAGTTTATCAATGCAGCTGTATAGTACTCATTTTATGCAATGTATCAATGTAGGAACACTGCATAAAATGCTCCATAAAATTTGGGTTAATAACAGACCATGCAAAGTGCAATGGGAAGGGTCAAAGTTTGGAAAACTCATAGGTCACATGATCACCATGAAAAAACAACCAGGCAGAAAGGAAAGATATGGTACCTTTACTTCAAAACACGTGCCTAGCAGAGTGCAGTTAAAAGTTCATACTAAATTCATCATCTTGTGTACAAAAAGATACTTAAAGATACTTGTCAATTTTAAATAAAGATGCTTATAGGAAATTTTATCCTTAGGGGTTTTAAGCTGTTGTTTTGCTATCTTTTTAAATATGTTGTAATTAGTAAAATGTAACAAAGTGTTGTTTAAACCAATAACCAGAAGTTATTGGTTTAAAAACACTTTATCCCAAACAAAAAGACCATTTTTCAATGCAGAATTTCCCAGTTATTAAAAATGGAAAATAGTAGCTCTGTTACTCAAAAATATGTGTTGTGTGAATCATTCCTTTGAAATATTGTGCTGAAATTTTTCTTTTTTAAAATTTTTTTTCTCTTCTTTTCCCCCAGAAAAACTGCTTGTCCTCACTGTTGCCACGCGAGAGACCGATGGCTTTCTCCGCTTCATGCAGTCTGCAAATTACTTCAATTACACTGTGAAGGTACAGCCGGAGCACAGTGCAGCTAATGAATGTAATATATTTGTAACGTTTTCACAGTATGAAAGGAGTGTTGTGAAAACAGTACTGGTTTACAGGGCGCTTTCACTGTTGAGGCTGGGGAGAAATTTCACAACCAGACCATGCTACTGTGCTATGAAGCCCTGCCAAATTCTAATAAAACATTCAGTCACCTGCAGTGTTGTCTGTTATTTAAACAGACAGATGCAAGTGTTATCACACTCGCTGTATACATGGGCCAGGTGTACAGCACCCTGTGCTTCACACTGAAAGTTCAGTCTGTGCGACTGATGAAGATAATAGTGTTCTGCGTGGGCCTTTCATTATGAAAATATTTGAAAAGTCATGGTCTAGCACAGAACAAACACCCATAGATTGCACAGCAAAACAGACAGCTCAGAAATGTCTTGTTACCTACCTGAACATTGTAGACCACGAAGTACTGATGACAGATGCAGCAGAGGGGATAAACCTCTGGTCATAAGAGATAAGAATACTCCCCGTAAGCTGAAAATTGTTGATGAAATGGCAGCAGGGTGTCATGAGTTGTTGAACTCTGTCTTTGTGGCAGGTGCTTGGCATGGGAGAGGAATGGAAGGGCGGAGACGTTGGCAGGTCAATCGGTGGAGGACAGAAGGTGCGACTACTGAAGGAAGCCATGGAGAGCTTGGCTGACCAAGAGGATCTCGTAGTCTTGTCTGTGGACAGGTAGGCTGTTTTGTGGGTCAAACTGTGAAACATTCACTGGCATCTAGTTGGTCTATGTATGTCTGTGTGCTGAGATTGTTGTAATCTGTCACTATTACTTATGGTTATGGTTTCCTTCCAAAAACATTGAACTACTTCAGCTCCTATAATTCTGAAGCTTACTTTCTGTACAATTCTGCAACTAAAAGGGTTGTCAAGTAGAGGCTGCTCTTGTAGATCAGCAATTCTTTGTTGAGTATTGCAGTTATAACTATAATCTTTTAGTCATAGTCCATAACTGTCAGTAAAGTTGCTTGAATGCCTTGAAATATGCTCTTTTTTCTCTGCCTACTCATATTCCCAAGTGTCCTAAATGAGGTTAATTTGCTAACTTCTGTCTATTAAGACTCTAGGGTCAGAGAAAGGGGAAGTCTCTCTGTTCCTCAGTATTAAAGCCAGGTGCTCTGAAAATAAATCAGCAATTTCTGAACGTGCTTAAGATTTAGTTACCTGAAAATTACACGTTATAATTGCCCATTACTTGCCAGTGAAATATGCAAGTAGTTTTCTTTTCTTACTTCATACACACATACTTTTTTTTTCAAAATGACGATAGTGACGTTGATATGATTACATAAGAATGATCCGTATGTGTTTTTAACAGCTTTTCTAGATTGAAGTGAGGATACAAGCCCACTCCAAAGTCAGTGCAGCATAATGAACTTGAATTAAACACTTTATTTTACTTATTTTACAGATTTGCAAGACTGGCAGCCACAGATTCGTTTAAAAGAGTTGGCTCCACCCTAGTGTTAGTGTTTCAGTCGATTTAGTTAATCGGAAATAATAAGCAGTTGCTCACTAAAAACAGCTATTCTGGCAAAATAACAGGATGTCCATTGGTGATGAAAGTGGGTGACACCTCCCTCAGTGGAGCTGCCCTGTGAAGCAAAAATGAACGTTAATTACCATAATGAACTTGCACTGTAGAATACACAGTGTTTTTCTGAGTGCAGAGTATCTGCTTTAAGGGGTGCCTTTGCTTACTCAAGGAGTAATTGAGTAACAGAGCAACACCTCCCAAAATTCATAAAGCCGTCTAAGAAAGGTCGTTGTCATGAACATTTTTTTTAAAAGTAATCATAAAAACGCTTTTAAATGGAAAATTACATACTCAGAAGGGCATATTATGAGTTGCCCAAACTATTATAAAGCTTCTGTGAGTTTTCTGAGTGGCTCATAATAACACGCCTTTTGTGGAATTACTTAATAGGGGGCTTGTGTTTAGTCAAGGGTCTACTTAGAATCCAATGGTGGAACCTGAAAAAAAGAAGTGTTCTCTTTCTTTGCCAGCAAAGTGAGAGAAGCAATATTTCCTACACATTTTTGTGCATGTTAATATAGATCACCTGAAACTCTATTTTATTTATTTATTTATTTATTTATTTATATATTTTTTTAGTTGACCTAAATGTTGACTTGATTAGCAGAAATGTACTTGCTAGTTAACTCTCTAATCTCATTTCTCGGTTAAATGAGTATCGGTAAATTAGGCTCCATCTCATATTGGAGTTTTTAATATGGCCTTTAACATTCGCTGCCAATGAGGCCATAAATTGTGACAGGCGGTTATTGATGTGCGAATATACAGGCATGTGAAAACCAGATGTGCGTGAAGCACAGGCTCTGCCCTGATCTATCTCCTGTAATATTGCCTTCATGTACAGGGGTATTAATATGGCTTGTAATGTATCTCTAAAACACCTGCACACCTCCCTGTTGCTTATCAAAGACAGACGTATCTCAGGCAGAAACGCCTCCGGGTTTTTTCCCTGGATAGTTTCAGAACTGACAGTATCAGTTGTGTAAACATGAATCCCAGGTAAGGACTGTATTCTTTCCAGCATATCTTCCTAGAAGTAATTCATCAATGTCCGTTCCAAGCAAACGCAAATACCTGACTTTTAAGAGTGCAAGGAATGTGTCTTAAGCACCCTTTTGTGTGTCTGAAGACTCACATCTACCTAAGGCAGCGTTGTGAGTAGCACTGTTGAGAAGCTAGCTGAAGCTACTGATGAATGGATGTTTTTCAATTCAAACAAAACATTTTCTGTCAATTTTAATATGCATGTTTTTTTTTTCATCTCAGCTATGATGTTATATTTGCCGGAGGCCCAGAAGAAATCCTGAAGAAGTTCCAGCAGGCCAATCATAAGGTCCTGTTTTCCGCCGAAGGGCTCATATGGCCAGATAAGCGATTGGCTGACAAGTATCCCACGATCCGCAGCGGCAAGCGCTTCCTCAACTCAGGAGGTGGGTCCTGAGCACTCTTGTACTGCCGTGGGGGGGGGGTAAGCTCTGAGATTCAGCTTGTTTATTTTATCCGAGTGATTCCTCCCCTGGGAGTGGACATGTGACCCTCTTTCCCCGTGAACTCTTAAATCTCAGCTTTGGCAGAAAGGGGGGCCCTCAGCAGTGCTGCTTCCTGTGTATTCTCACCGCTCATGTCGCGTCTCCCTGCCCCGGGATGCGCACTCCATCACGCCTCCCCTGCAGTCAACAGTGATGCCAGATGACCTGACCCTGAGTCAGAGCTCAGAGCCTGGCTATTCCTCGGGGTGGGGAAAGGTCAGACCCAAAAAAAGTCCCTAGTTCACCGCAAGGTCAAAGCCAAGGCACAGTACAGAGGGGGATATTTTCACATTTTGCAGCTGTATATGGACTGTCCACTAGTGGGTTCTTGAATGTCCTCCCAGTTGACTCATGTGTGCTTCGCCCTGTTTTTTTACTATATTATGAATACGGAGAAATGGGGGAAAAAGGTGCTGCTAGCCCAGTTACTCAAGCATAGCCAGCCACATAAGGTTGTAGAAAACAATACAGGCAAGCTTGATCTATTTCTTGTGGGGTTTTTGGTCGTTTTTCCCCAAAATGTTCACAGTGTGGCATTTCCTTCCAAATACTGGTCTATGAATGTCTCAGGGTAAGGTGAATGGTCCATTCATTTATGGTCTGTTAACTCACTTTAGCCAGACACATTTCTCCCCCCTATTTTCATGGAAGGGGACAATTACATCTGAACCTCTGCATTCATCAAGCTGTGTCTCTGGCATTTCAAATCATACGGTTATTATCTTGCGTACTATTTTGAACAGCTGAATTGCTGCTTTTACTCCGGTGGTCAGCTGGGTTCTTTCAGCGGGCCTCGGTACTGCTGGGCCCTGAGTCTGTCAGGCCTAGGAGAAACCTGTGTCATTAACATGACATGTTTATTTGCCTTAGCCTTCCTATTCAATGCTTTGCTGAAAAGAGTCTTAATTGAGGGTTTGGTGTGTCCCCACGGCTACAATCCAAAGCACCCAGGCAGAATGTTATATTTCTTTTGGACTTGGGCTGATATGTCACAGAGAGGACACTTGACCAGTGTTTTGTTCTGGAGGGTATGACCTCAGAGAGCTCGCCATACAGGCACAGATGTGATTGGCCAAGAGGGTGAATATGGAAATGGCACTTTCGTAAAATAAATACATAAATAAATATGTAAAAATTCCCCAAGATTGAAACCACATGGCAGAGTCTTTACAGATCTGAGCGGTGCACTGTCTTTCTTCTGAATCTGGGCACTTGGGAAAAAAATGAGGTTGTGGGAGATTAATATAGATTGAAAAACGACTTGTAATAATATATGGGTGCATTATTGGGAAGAGAATAAAAAACATTTAATCTTGATAAAACTGAGACATGAACATTAAGAACATTACTGAATTACTGAAAACTGAACATTAAGAATGTGTTTCCATTATCATAACAGGGCGTTTTATTAGGGGAAGTGTGATTCCACATCACAGTTGGGGAGTGAATCACCACCCCTCTCCCCTCTGTTTTTTCCTTAAGTTTTTCCCAGATGAAATCAGAAGTTGGAGCTCAGTGAGAGATGATTACAAAACCAGCATGGGTGGTGGGGCTTCTTATGGGCTGCAGACGTTTTAACAAGATACATAATCAGTGCCAGGCTTTCTAAATCATCATCTATAGTCTGTCAACAGTTTAATATGGTTCAGCATCAGAATGCTAATCAGAAAAGCTGCATGTTTCCAGCCTTTAATTTAGCTGTGCCACTGTGATTAATGTAGTTGGAAGACGTACACTGCAAGTATAAGACCGCAAAGTCTGGAAAGAAGGGCCCAGTTGATTTACGGTTACGGATGAATTCACTTGATCCTTATAATGTCACACCCATAAAGCCTGCACATGGATAAGTCAAGGAGGATCTTTAAACTCTTGTTTTGGGACTGCAATGCAATCGAAGGCATCAGAGAAGGTGAAAATGTCATCTCATTTCAACTGAGGCTTTTTGTCCTGATTCTTTCCCTACTGGGTGGAAAAAAAAATCTGCCATTGACTGTTCGCTGTGTTCAATGTTACGGGTGAGGCCAAAGACCTGAGTGTCGGCATGCTCCAGTCAGTTCTGTTTGTCAATGACAACACTGTTGACTTTGATGAAGTTGTTTTAAAACTCATAATTCCACTCATATTCTTTTGCATATGCTGTATTTTTAGGAGAGTGTTCAGGAAATGACTCTTGCTGATATTCTCAGGATATGTAAATCTGTTCTTCCTTTCAGACTACATTTGAATATTTCTGAATGAATATACTGTCTATACTCCCTAAGTAAAGTGTTAGCATTTTGTGGTAGTGTACCTAAACCTGACTAATGCTCTCAGGACCTCAGAAAAGTTTTTTTTTAAACAGATGTCCCACATTAAGGTGTACCCGCCTTCTTCGGCCTTGTGCAAAGTCTGCTCCAGCCATGTTTAATGGAGGCTCTGTGTAGAACCAAACTATTTGCCTTGCTATTCCAATGCATTTTTCCCCCCATTCCATTTCATCTAGGTAATATTGGTCCTTCAGCTTGTGTTCACAATGTCTGAGGCCTCTTTAATGACTGCACCAAAAACTGATCCAAGAACAGTTGGCATAGCGGAACCCTGCAATTTTCTGCTGCGGTCAGTATCACTGAGGAATAAGGAAAAAGGACAGGCATCACCATGGAAACGAAAAAAACCCAGCACATGACTTCCAGCTCATAGATCTGGCCCCTTCCTGAACAGAGCGAGACTTTCAGGCCTGCCAGCCCCCATCATCTCCCTCTGAGCTGTGGTTTCTTGGTCAGAAAGCCTTCCCGCCCAGTGCTTGTTTATCTGTGCTCTCTGCCAGAAGTCACACTTTGTGCTCGGTGTTTGGGCGGGTGCCAGGGCAGGGCAGAGACCGAAGTGTTCCCCTGGAGACGCGGTTGACATCATAAAACTGTCACATCCGTGCCCCTCAGTCATGGTAACTATATTCACTCACTTTCAAAATATGTGTGAAACAGACGGTACGCGGCCTACTTCCACAGAACAAAGGACACCTTGACTGCAGCCATGAGTTCAGTGGCATAAAAATGGCTGTTGTCTGCGAATGCTTTTGAAGCGTCGTTTTGTGTCATGTTTCCGTTCGGTTTGTTGTTCTTGCTAACATGGTCTGGTTTCGCTCGAAGGAATCATCGGCTACGCCCCCTATGTGAGCGAGATAGTGCAGCAGTGGGATCTTCACGAGAATGATGACGATCAGCTATTTTACACCAAAATCTACCTGGATCCACTGCAGAGAGTGAGTGCTTGATGCTTACGGATAACAGAGGCTATAATTCACCCAGCTCAATGGGCCTTGTAACACACCCACGCATCCTTATAAAAAACACTTAAGAACACATCACACTTCCAGTAAACAAACAAACAAGATACAAATATAGTGCATGGTCACTTGTGGATGGCGAGCATATTTTTCAGCTGTTTTTTTTTTTTTTTCTTGAATGCATTTTTAGGAGCAGCTGAACATGACTCTGGATCACAAATGCACAATTTTCCAGAACTTGAATGGAGCGATCGGTGAGTGAAATTCTTTAAAGCATCACGAATCAAGTGGAGACCGTTAAAGCATCACAAATCAAGTCGGACAGGGGCCTTGAGGGGCACACATTTTAGGTGAAGCCCCCTCAGCACCCTCGCGGGACGTGCCTGTTTTCACCATTCCGCCCCCTTTTCAGACGAGGTTCTGCTGAAGTTCGGGACGGAGCGGGTGCGGGTGAGGAACACGGTGTACGACACTCTGCCCGTGGTCATCCATGGCAATGGAAACACCAAAGTGAGTCATGGATCTGTCGTCAGGGTATTAATGCGCAGGGACAAAACCTTTCCAGTCTGCATGCACCATCAATCACAGCTCTGCTTTCAAACATGTCCCAGACATCTAAGCATATGGAAGGCCTGCATAGCCCCCTTCTGTTAACATTAACAAATATCTGCATGGCCGTGAGGGAGGACTGAATTGTGTAGAATGTGTGTGTGTGTGTGGGTGTGTGTGTGTGTGTACGTATGTGTGTGGGGGGAGGAAGCGGGGTTGCGGTTTTTGTGGAATCCAGACGGCAATTTATTGGAGGAGGATCGTCTGGCCAAGTAACAGCAGCGTTGCCTCACTTTCTCTGCTTCTCCCATTTGGGTCAGAACAAGATAATCAACAGGTCCGTTTTTGGCATTCACAGAGGACTGAATAAATCCATCGTAGGGTTGAGTCTTCCTCCCACAAACCCCCCTCAGACTCTGTCCTGTTCCTCTTCATGACTATTCATTGACAGGAGCGGCGGTTTCCCGGAAATTCCGCACTGCATGCTGGGCTGTAAAAGTTTGAGAACGTGCAGCTGAGCATGGAGGAAACCTTCAGTTTACTCCAGCTGTTTTTCAACTTCAGTCCGGTGTTCTATCAGTGCGTAAACTTGGATTTATTGTACACTAATATAGCCCATGTGCGCTGAGGGTGCCAGCAGAATAAACGTCAGCAAGTTATTAAGATGGGAAGGATCCTGTGATCCCAGACTTTGAGAGAACAGCGGTGCTCTCCAGGAATGTCACCCAACCAGGCTCCTGCACGCCAGAGACGGACATAATGCTTCCACTGACCGGCGTGAGGCCCTAAAAATAATCCCAGTAAACTGATAACAAATCAATAGGCTCACCTAAAACTGAATTCAGATTTCGTCACATCTGGATCTCATCCGCCCAGTGGTTTGAGATGTCAGAATCGTTGAAGGGATTCCCTGTTTATGACTCTTGCCTACAGCAAATTAGAAGCAGGGCCAGCTCGGCCTGCAGGATCTCGCTGCAGCCGCTTCCCAGCCAAGGGCCTTGTCGTGCACAGCATTAGCTGAAGGCGCTGCTGTTCATCCAGGGCACAAAATCAAAAATCAGTAGTGAAGCGATCCTGTACGCACTTGGACAGGGTCTGTTAAAGAGACTCCTCTGAATAAGAATCGCTGCCAGTGTCACTGTACAGGCTCCTGTTTGGACCAATTTCCAACCGGTCTGTACTGTAGCAGATAGAAAACCAGCTGAAAACCACATGGGGCTCCAGCAGTCGGCCAGAATTGGACCGTTTATCTAGGCATAATTACTTTTTCAATGACCCTTGCCAGTTATATTTCTTTTTTCTTTCCTAATTTGTCAGCTGGAAGGCTACATCTAGGATTGCTACATATGGGTTTATTTTGAGTGGAAGCAGACTCTTAATGGGTTCATACTGAAAAACATTTGGTGAATTTAATACGATGTTTCTTTCAGATGTACTTGAACTTCTTGGGCAACTACATCCCTAACGCTTGGAACTACGAGCGCGGCTGTGGGGTGTGTGATCAGGACACAGTGGATTTATCCCAGCTCAAAGTGAGTCACCATGTGTTTGAAATGGCTTCTGTTTTATTTTCTTTTGTTTTGTTTGTGGGATATGACTGTTTTTTCTGTGAAACATATATGTTTTTTAACCGTCCTCTGTTAATAGGACACTTGGCATTTCCAATGCCGAAATCCAAACAAATGCTTAGATGAGCAACTATTGCCGTATTGCTTTAGAGTCTGTGAGACTGCTGTCGTCCCCGCTGTTGATTGTTGACCTAAGCCATCGCTCCAGCTTTGTGTATGCTGTATCCAACAATAACAAGTGAACTCCAGGGCATTTGCTCAGACCCTCATTAAAAGCACATAAGTCCTCCGAGAACCGTGGAGGGAGAGGAAGCACTATGGGACTGTGGTGCAGGAAATGGCTTTTGGTTTTGTAGAAAGTTTCACTTAAGGGGGTGTCACCGGCGACCAGCCTGCTTTTTAGTGGGCTCCTCAGTGTAGGATTTATCCCGTTGGTGAGTTACAGCGGTTGCCCTGAAAATTTGTCGCAAAGTGTAGCCAAGAATGGTGACTGATAGACGTTTCTCGCGTATTAGTCTGCGTGCCGAGTTTTGCCACCAGACCGTGTACACTGGGAAAACGAGAAGACCATATGGGTCGTGTGTTGGACCAGTAAACGCAAGTCGGGCGAGGCACGGAGAAACCCTAACGAGACATGCTGACAGCTGAAAGGAGCACATCCCCTCACATTTTTTTCCCTCAAATTTTAAGAGGGTGTTTACCTGTCCCTGAGACCTGTGCCATGCGGATTTGCCCAGGTTGCGTGATTTACGGCGCGAGTGGCGGAGGAGGCACGATGACGCTGTTCGCAGTGTCTCGATCGAAACGCCGCGTGCGTGTGATAAGTGGCAGTTTTAAGAGGCAGGCTCATGGAGAACACAGGGCCTTCTGTTGTCCCTCTCTGCCAGTGCGAGGGTACGGCCAGGTCAGCACAAGCCATTGCTGAATGCAGTCTGTGGTCTGGCCGTCCTCGGGGAGAGAGGGAGAGAGAGAGAGAGAGAGAGAGAGAGAGAGAGAGAGAGAGACGGAAACTCTGGCTGGCGGAGATGTATCTCCGTAGGCCCACGGGGCCAGACGGTCTGCCGGCAGCGTTTTCAAGATCCTCCCCGACGCCGCCTTCCCCGTCAGTAACAATTTAACGTCCTCGGACTTGATCCTGAACTGTCCCGCTATCCCTGGAAGGCAGAGCAGTTGCAGGACTCTCAAATTAGGCCGTTCCGCCGTGGACCTTATCATTGTTGCCCTGCTCCCCATGCTGCAGGGGTAGTGGTGCAATGGAAAAGTGTGCGCAAGCGAACCATGTGGACTCGAGCTGTCGTGGGAAATGCTCCCCGCAGCCGCATCGGGGAGGAGACAGTCATCTTGGCACCGCAGGCTACATCTTAACTGGAATTTACTTCCAGATCCATCCAATTTTGTTTTTTTTGTTAATATTTAACCATGAAACCTCTCAGGGGAGTTTTTATTTTCCCGGGAATGTTCTGTTTCTACTTGTATGCAAACGGAATCTGTTCAGTGCTGTCATATAGCAGCCAATGTTTTAGCCTTCATTTTAAATGACCTCATGTGGCCTCATCTGGCCACAATCAAGCATTGTAAACAGTGCTGTTGGACAAATGTATAATTTTTTTTCCATAACATATCAGTCGACATACCAATATCTGGACGGTTCTCACTTTTACGCTTACACTCACATTTTTACAGTCATTGTTAATAAACTCCCACTAAAAGCAATACTGTGTCTTACACATGCTGACATTGTTTGCCTGACCTTTGTTTTGTTTACCACAGGAATATCCAAGCGTTACAGTTGGCGTATTTATCGAACAGCCGACACCTTTCCTGCCAGAGTTTTTCCAGCGACTTCTGAACCTGGACTACCCAAAAGATAAACTGACGGTTTTTATCCATAACAATGTGAGTGCTTTGAGCGTAGTTGACACTCCGCAAAGCCTGGCCACAGATGCTTCCTGTAACTCATCACTTGACTGTGTCTAATCTCGCCTGTCTAGGAAGTTTACCACGAAAAGCACATCCAAAAGTTTTGGGAGGAGAATAAGAATGTCTTCAAGAACTTTAAGGTTGTGGGCCCCGAGGAGGAGTTGAGCCAAGGGGAGGCCAGGAACATGGGAATGTATGCCTCTCGCACATATAATTTTGCAGGGACTTTGTTCTCAGGGATATGATTTAATGAACATTCAAACATTCAAATAGCCAGCCTTAATTACTATGTGCATATAAAGACTCATGCAGTTGAAATGAATATATTTTTTTTCCCAAATTGGTTCTCATTTATGCCTTGATGTGGCGAACATCTGTCGTCATGGTGATCTGTCGAAAGATTGTTGTCCTTATTATTTACTCCGACGCCCTGTCACAGGGGAGTGTTGCTTCAGTCTGTGGCAGCCCTGTATAATCTGGTACCTTCGACTGAGTCTCTCATCAGGTGCCTTTCATTTCGACTCTGGCGCCTTAAGCTGGGTAATTGGGAAGTGAATAATTTCCTTGAACTGCAGTGAGAACATGTTTCACCTGTGCTTGAGCATGATTCTTCACCCACAGTACACCACTCTGATGCACAGGGGTGTTCAAATCAGTGTCAGGCAGCCTTCCAGGGTTCCTGGATTCCTAAGGTTAAATGCCTAAATGGCACTGAGAGTTGTTCTCTGAAGTATTACTTTTTTACATAACATGTTTTATTTGGAGAACACACAGACACACACACGTATACACCTACACACACACAGACACACACACACACACACACATAATTGCCCATTTTTTGGAACAACGAATATCTGGAATTGTATTACATTAGGTTACGTCCATGGATAACATGTGAAAGTTGGCACAGTATCAAACGCATACCAAGGAGATGGCTCATGTCTGATTTAAAAATGGAAAATGCATATAGCAAGTAGCTGTTGAATGTTGTATATCAACATTATGTATGTGATTCTGTTGTATTGGAAAATCTTATGTTTTTGCAGAATCTTTCGGTGATCGAAGCAGTGGTTGATAACTCTACTCAACTCTGTCCATTGAAACTGCCAAGTGAAAAAAGACACAGATGTTGTTTGGCATGATTTTAATCAATGTTGCTCGTGGGTCTTCCTCAGGGATTTCTGTCGCCAGGATATCGGATGTGACTACTACCTCAGCATTGATGCGGACGTAGTGCTGACCAACAGGCAGACGATCAAACTCCTCATCGAGCAGAACAGGTACTGTGTGCCTTTGCAGGCGCTGCAGAAGGGCTCCTGGGAAGCTTCCGCAGTACCCGCAGTGTCTGCGGAGCCTGGCTGGTGTTCCTTAAGTGCCGAAGCCACAAGAACATTACAGTCGAGCGAACGAAAATCCCTGCAGTTTAAAAATAAGCATGGGTGGCTTCCTGTTTGCTTCCTCGACATATGGGAGCAGTGTGAGACTGTAGGGCCCGAGTCTCAAATGCCACACTGCATTATACGAAAAACAAACACTCATTCTTTTTTCCAAGTTTTAAAGCGCTGTAAACCATATGTCTCTGTGGTAGTCGTTCAGTCTGTGTCACACACTTCAGCTTCTTAAGGCTCCAGCCTCCTGGAAGAATTCCTTGGCGATATTTAAAGAAACCATGGGAATTCTCTCGACCCACAAGTTGTGGTGGAAAGCGATGTCGATGCCTTAACCTTGCATTTTTGCATTTTATTGTGTTGCGTCCATTTCTTTCTGCAATGCAGACAAAGACTATAATTTCCCATAATGCCTCTTCAATAGCATGGTTTGCTCACGACAGCTTCGTTCTTCAAACGCTTTAGTGGTTTGGAACTGTAGTGGTGGAGGTATGGTGGTGAAAGCAATAATTGCATCACCCACCTCTTCACACGTCAAGATGCGTACTGTATGCACGCCGGTTGAACTGGCCACTTGCATTGCCTCCAGCCACACAGAGGCTCGTAAATTCTCAAAAGTGGTTTCAGGTCTGAAGCCCAGGCCTACCCAATTCACCGCTGTCAGTGACTTGGACCTCTTGAATTATTGTACAGCATGCAGATTTGAGGAATTAAGGACTCTTAAAATGGTAGGGGTTCCAATGGAACAAAAACCTAAATTCCATATAAATGCTATGTGCGCGTGTTTAATCAATATTAATCATTAAATTCAGTGAACGCCAGATGTTTGATGTGCAAATATCAAGGGAAATTAACACCTGATGTAGTTAAATAGATATACAGTAACAATCAATATTGTTTGGGTCAGATTGATCCTGGTCTAAGATCAGTAAAAAGAGCATACACACTCTGAAACAAATGAAGGTGGAGCTCTTTGCTAATCTGTGCACTAGATCCAAATGGAGAAGATATCCTGCATCTCTCCAGCATGTGATTATACTCAAGCTTCCCTCTGGAATGCCATAATCCTGCAGGTTCCTCAATTCTGTTTACATTAATGATGCTCCAAAAGCTAGTGAAAGCAGTTCAAAATGTTTGGTTGGAATGACAAGGTGAAATGGGGGTGTGAATGTGCTTGCATGTAATAAAAATCTACAGATACTGTCTTTCTCCACTGCTGTGCTTTGGTGGTAAGTGTCTGTACAGATGCTGTGAAGGAGACTTCATAGCATCTGCAGTGTTCCTAAGTTACAGTAGCACATTTGATTGGTTACTGGGGTTTCTGAGACAGTCCCTGGCATGCCAAGTCCATCAGGCCTCAGTGCACAGTATGTGCTAGCACATACTGTACTCATTCCATCTGACTGCAGAGAAGATGAGCATCTTTGGTGGTTGGCCGCCAGTGTCAGTGATTTTAATGACGCTTGACGGATTCTCCTCTCTTTCCCTTTTTTCCCCTCCATCAGGAAAATAATTGGTCCCCTCGTCAGTCGCCATGGTAAACTGTGGTCGAATTTCTGGGGAGCCTTGAGCTTGGACGGTTATTACGCACGCTCTGAGGACTACATTGACATCGTTCAGGGGAAGCGTGTGTAAGTCATGCGGTCTTAGCCGTGCGCGTCAGCACGCACTTCTAACTGCTGTCAAATAACGAGCACTACTCGTTACTACAGCAGACCTGCTGACAGCAAAGCTGTCTGTACGAGTTCCAGACTGCGTGCAGACACAGTCTCCCGGTTATTGTAATATTCAATTAGTCCAAAGAGGAAAAAAAAAAGAGCAATTGACCTGTTTCATAAGAATTTTATTTGCATGAATGCAGATGAATAAAAATAGGCAAGAGAGTGGATAATGGGGGAGATTAAACCGTCAGATCTCAGTGCATACAAAGAAAGTGAATGTGGAGCATGTGTTTCCTGCATCAGATGCACTGCCAAACGATTCCCACCACTGTACTCGCTGCCTCTACAGAGGAGGACTGGATCAGGTCCTCTGTCACGGATGGCATGCGAAATATAATGAGAAGGAGGCCTTGCTTCCAACAATATGAATTATGTGGGCATTAAAACTATCCATGTCTTATGTTGTGTGTGTTTTTTTTTTCTTTTTTTACCAGTGGTGTGTGGAATATTCCATATATGGCCCATATATACCTAATAAAGGGTGAGACTTTGAGAAAAGAACTGAAGGAAAGGAACTATTTTATTCTGGAGAAACTGGATCCGGATATGGCTTTGTGCAGAAATGCCAGGGAGCTGGTAAGACCATTCAATGGCAGTGTCTGTTTCATAATAACAAAGGCCAACCCACGTTGGCTATTTTGCATAGAAATCACATTTCCCGCAAAATTCTAAAAAGACACTTATTCCAGTTGCTGGTGTAAAATGACTCTGCAATTGTCAAGATTGTGTTTACACATATTAGTAGTTATGCAAAAGGCTGTCAACGTTAACGTATTCTTTTTAAAGTAACGAAATGATGGAGGCGATGGTTTCAGTATCCTCTTCTATGATGCATCTGTAAATGAATATCACAGAATGTGTATGTCAATGCAATGTTTCTTAATGCAAAAAAAAAAAAACAAAACAAAAAAAAACCTGCAGCTCAACTGAGACCAAAGAGAGAAACTGGCAAGTATACCCAGTATAAATGTGCTGTCTGTCTTCAAGGCATGACTTCTCTCTATTTATGGTAGCCTCTGTGGTGCGTTAAAAGGTTTGCTGCTCCAGTTGTATCCCATCCTCCTCCACCTTCCTCATGTCTACTCTGTCATGTGATTGTGTTTAGCCAATGAGTACATCTGGCTGGCTGCTCATAATTTATTTCTGTCCCTCTTTGCCTTTGGCATCCCTGTGCAGCTGTGCTCTGTGCTGTCCATGTCACACAACCTAACCCAATATAGGGTCTGGCTATCATTGTCCCCCTGGGCTCTGTGCACATGTTGGTTTTGCCTCTGTTTCCCAGCATGCACCATTCCTGGGACCATAATTCCAAAATGTTGGCTTCAAAGGGAATCTTGCCTTATTTGTATTCTTTTTTTCCCCCCTCCCTCTGTGGGCGCATCCTCTTTCCTTCCTAGGTGTATTGAATGTGAAATATCCATATCTACCTATCTCTCTTCACAAAGTAATGTTACACAACTTACATGGTGCTTTTCCTTCGTTTTAGACAATACAAAGAGAAAAAGACTCCCCTTCTCCGGAAACATTCCATATGCTCAGGCCCCCAAAGGTTTAGTCCCGTTTTAATTACTCTACATCTTCTCATTTCACCACTGAAGTACAGCAGTGATGCCCAGGATCACTTCTCCTCTGCACCAATTTCCAAAGGTTTAAAAATGCCTGGTCTTACTGAATCATGGTACTAAATGGCTCACCAATCAGTCTTTTGGCTGTATTCAGCTGAAATCCATGTTATTTCCTCTTGGTGACAATGAACATTTTTCTTTACTATTTAATTAAATGTATTTGTGAAGCATAACATGATAAAGTGATGATCAGCTGAATGATTCATAATATTTCACATGCCAACACAATATTTTTATAAATTTGTTGTTTGTTGTTGTAATACAGCGTTTTTCTAAGGAATATAATATTTAATTATTTATTCATTATTTAATTATTTTCTGAATCAGCTCTGAAAGTCTATGTAATAACAAAGTCATATTAATCTGTTTTAAATGGATAATTGTCAAAGTTCAATAGTGTAAAAATACTTCAATTTGCATGTGTTCTTACCATATTTTACTGTTAACATTTCTCAGTTATGATGATTCGCGATAATGGAAAGCTGAATACATAACTGATTATAACCACCAGAGGAAAAACATTATTGTAAAAGGCATTTTACTGTCAAAATGTGTGGACATGTTTAGCTATGTTACACATTCAAATGTGTACAGGAAGCATCTCCATTTCTCTTTGTTGCCATAGTCCTTTGGAAATATGGTGATGAGTGTGATGAGTTCAGATTTGTTGATTAAGAGGTAGAGAGGAAGCACCCGATTACCTGAGGTTTTTTTTTTTAAATTAGTCATTAAAGTCAATGGTTCCCTGTGCAGAGAGAAGGAAGGTCACTAGAGGTCAAACAGAATCGCAGCAGCTTGGCGCTGCCAAGTTCCCCTGCAATAACCACAATGCTTAATTCAAGAGCAGAGCCCCCAAGCACACGTGTAACAGGCTTATCCCCCAATGCCTCAACCATTCTCAGCCTAGGCTGCAAATGTGTATTTATCCCATCAATCCTGTAAATGAATCTACCCCGTCATCTTCCCAAAAAGGAGAGATGTAGTTTTTTTTTTTTTCCAAACTTTAAATTGTTATCCGTGACATAATGAGTTGCTGCTGAGTACGCCCTCAGAAGGATGTATGCTACAGGCTGTAAATCTGGGGCCAACGCACATCCAAGCTGGAATGCCTAGGCTGAAAATGAGTCTTTCCCCTACGTCGATGCCCTGCCCCGCTTCAACGTAGATCATGCACAGACCAGAGGGAATCAGATTCCTGGACTTGCTCTGTCCTGATCTTACCAGCACCTCCGTGTGTCCCTGCCCACCCCCATCTCCCCCTGACCCCCCTCCCCCGCTCTCACCCCGGAAAAATCTGTACGCTCCATAAATAATCTCAGATTATTTATCTTTTTTTGTCTACTGTTCTTTCAGGCTTGGTTCCGTAAACAGGGACTTTGCTCACAGGCCACTTAAATGATACAATTATTTTTATCTAGCTATTACTTTTTTTATTGAAAATAATTTAAAATGCCTGTCTGTTTTTTTCCAGAAAGTTAGGCCAAATATGTTTGAGCTGTGACGGTGATATGATTTTTGTTTATCTGCATATCATTTCACAATGTTAACCATTTTAATCCTTGTCATGCAGCTCGTGCTGTTTCCTTCTGTGGACACTAATGTGATTTTCTTTGTCTGCTATAGGGTGTTTTCATGTACATCACAAACCGTCATGAGTTTGGAAGGTTAATTTCAACTGCTAACTACAATACATCACATTATAACAATGATTTGTGGCAAATATTTGAAAATCCTGTGGTAAGTCCATTTTTATGAATGTTACTTTCTTTCCCTTTGACTTCTCAGACAACAGCCAAAAGTCCCTTTTTCGGACAAAAACATCTACATTCAGACAGACAGTTTCTAAACATTTGGGTACCATACACTTAGGTTTATTAGCAAAGTAATGCTCAGAATAAGCTGATCCACCGCTGTGCACGAATTGTAGGTATGGTAGGAAGAGACTGCTCTGTTGTGCCAGGTATTGAAATGAAGCCTACTTTGACTGGCTCTGTTTAATTTAGTGGCCAGGGAAATGTACTTATGTCACTAATCCCCTGATTCATTTCAGGACTGGAGGGAGAAGTACATCCATCCCAACTATACACGGATCTTCACTGAGAATCTTGCAGAAGAGGTAAGTGGAACGGTGAAGTGTCATAGAAACCCATGTGTAGTGCTATCTAATGCCTTTCAGCTAGGACAGCAGTTTGGAGTAGGCTTTTAGGCACTGGGCTTGACAACAGAAGTTTTTTTCCAGGCTTTGATGTGAAGCTTAAATTTCTTTTATTGAATGTGGAACTATTTTACATTTGAAGTTTAACCATTTACCCTCACTTTTTAAAGGCAACCAAGAGATTTTTGTCAGACTAGGCAACATAGCAACCTAAGGATTGCCTGACTGCCTAAACATAGCAGTGTTTCAGAAAAGGGTCATCTGGCGTGATTTAAATACATTGAGAGGAAGAGAAAATTTCTTGACATAAAAAAAATTCCACAGTTCCACAAATAAAACATTTCCCAGACAAGTTACTGAAGAGGGCTGGAAAATTCATAACAGGCATGGTGAATTGCAATTAATGGTGAGAGTGCTTAGCACAATTGTTTTGCAATGTGCAAGTGTAATGACCTCTTTAAATTGATTAGGTCATAAACTGCAGATGACTTTTTCCCCTGCCTCAACACCAGATCAATTTCGCTTCCAAGTACATTTACCTGATGTTGTTGCATGGCAAAATTGAATAATGTCAGTGTAGTTGACTCCCTTTTATAGTATACTCTCTGAAGAATAATTGCTGACTGGATTCAAACACGTTTTTTCTTTTCTGACACAGAACAATATGTGGCCAGTTTGACTAGACTTGATATTTAATTTTGGGATAATCAAGCTTTTTTAAACATTTTCTTTGATGTTTTATTCAAAATCTGGGGTTAGGAGTTGGTTCAGCACCGTTAATCACACACTGACACATGTTTTCAGAAAATGAATTTACTGTATATCTGGAAATGCTTCATTTTATTTATTTTTTTAAGAGAGATTATTCCCAGCCTACAGGAATTGTAATACATTTACTTTGTTTAATAAATACTGTCAACGTGTACTGTCTGCCAAGTGGGTGGATATGCTGGTCATGACATTCACACTTTTTTTTTAATTTGTTGTTTTTTTTTTATTTTGTGTGACAGTGTTATAAAGCAGTGTGTGAATGAACTGACACTGCCCTACATTTGTAATAGAAAGTTAATCCCCAAGCGCTCTTCTTTAATGGAATCATGCTAGATAAGGATTCAGATTAATGAAGACCTGGGCGGAGGATATGATGTTCTCTTTGAGAATTCAATAAAATCTCAGTTAAATTTATGATTGTCTTTCAACATTTTACGTTTACTTGAAATGGAGGGAGGAAAGCGTAGTGATAGGACAGATCCATTTATAAGAAGAATGAATTATCCAATACACACACACCCTCATAAAAATAGAGAGAAAGAGAGAAAATATCTAGTTTTAAGTTCAAATATCACTGATAAAATCAAATAATTTAATGCATCCCCACCTCTTTGTTATAATCTGAATACTCTGATGTATGGTTGTACTGTATAATTAAACATTAATTTTTAGTTAAAAAAATATTTATTCATATTCTTTTTTTTTTTTTGCTCAGGGCTCACTTGCCCTTGAGAGGATGACAACCCACAAAAAAACTTACATTAATTAGGAAAACTATTAGTTGTGTGAAAAAAGCAATGGGAGTGACATACATACTGTTCTGTGTAACTACCATTTTGATGTTTTTAGCCGTGTCCAGATGTTTTCTGGTTCCCCGTTTTTTCTGAGAAAGCCTGTGATGAGATCGTGGAAGAGATGGAAAACTACGGCATTTGGTCTGGCGGAAAACACCAGGTTTGTTACGCCTAAGTCCTGCACAGCAGCAATCCAAGCAGATGCCAATCACTTACAGCACAATTAGGCGTCATCAAGCCATCCTCTCTTTCTATGAAGTGGGCTGTTTGTGTGCTTGGTTACTGTGGTGACGCTTACTCTTAAGTGCTACGTGCGAGCACTGATGAGCAATTTTACTCACCAGAGTAACCAGAGTGCTCAGCCCTTTTGCCTTTCTTGGTGGATATTGTACAGAGTAGACTGTGCTTAAAAAAACACCCAGTAGGGTGCCTCCATCTCTGTGGAAACAGGAGTCATGTCGCCGTGCCTCGCTTATTCCATTCCATTTATCTCCATTACGCTGTGGTGGCTGCAGGACAAACGCATCACCGGCGGTTACGAAAATGTTCCGACAGACGACATCCATATGTCCCAAATACACTACGAGAAGGAATGGCTGCACTTCATCCGGGAGTTCATTTCACCGGTGACGCTGAAGGTCTTCTCTGGATACTACACGAAGGTAACTGCCTCTGCGGTGAAAGTTCCCGAGGGACCGCTGACCGTCTCGACCAGTTCAATTGATGGGGCAGTGTCATCCAAGGCCAAAGCTGTAAAAAAGTGAAATCACGTCTGTCTGCCTTCTGAAGGACTGAGAGTGCTCTGCCTCTTTGTGAAACTGACCCTGTTCATCACTTGACATAATACCTCAATTTTTGTGGTTTATTTGATCCCACAGTTGATTCTTCTTTAGAGTGGGATTGTATAAAAGCAGTGTTTCTTAGTGTTTATAAATTACACTGATACTAAGTCTGAGAAAACACTTATTTCCCCTGCGTGAAATTCATCTGTAATTAATCCTGTTGTTAAGTTCCGTTAGTGTAAGGTATGAGATGCCCTGGTACATGTGATCATTTCTGTCATGGTTTGCGGCCTGTGAGGGTTGAAGGAAAAATAGGTGAAGATCACAGTGTCAGTTACTTACTGTGACTTTGTCCACCCCAGGGCTACGCCTTGCTGAACTTTGTGGTCAAGTACAGTCCAGATCGTCAGGCATCCCTGAGGCCACACCATGATACCTCCACATTCACCATCAACATTGCTCTCAACAACAAAGGGACAGACTTCCAGGTGAGTCTTTGCAAATGTGGTCTTTATATGAGGAACATCATTTATGTGTGGCCATCATATTTATTGATGTGATTTATTACTGAGTAAATGTGGAAAACACTTGGGTTGACCGCAGCTTGAAGGACCATTGTCTGTCTGGGAGTAAACAACATAAAAACAATAACAAAAACTTTCTAGCAGTTTTTAAAATTCTGGTAACTTCATACAATGTGTGGTTACAGTTCTTTTCTATATAAAAAAACTGAGCGAATGTCTACTTGTGTAGAGTTTTGCATTTGGACAGTGAACTGGACTGCATATATTTGTGGGCAGCAGTGTAGTTGGAAGGAGCAGGGCTCGTTTGATTCCCCGCTAGGGCACCCTTTGTACTTAACCCTGAATTACCTCAGTAAATATTCAGCTCTATAAATGGATAATGTAAAAATTGTAGCATGTAAGTCGCTCTGGATAAGAGCGTCTGCTAAAGGACAGTAATGTAATAGAATGTATCTCTGTGGACCACGTTGTCCAGGGGGGAGGCTGCCGATTCCACCGGTACAACTGCTCTATCGAGTCCCCAAGGAAAGGGTGGAGCTTCATGCACCCTGGAAGACTGACCCACCTGCACGAAGGCCTGCCCACCACCAAAGGAACCCGCTACATCGCAGTGTCCTTCATCGACCCCTGAGCTGTGCCACTGAATCTAGTGTTTTCTCTGGTTTTTGTTGGTGCCTGTTTTATTCGTCTTGTTTGCTTGTTTGTTGGTTTGTTTGTTGGTTTGGTTTTTTTTTTGCTGCATTTTACTGTTTTACTTGGACACAGACAAGACCACAAAGGAACTGTGGGAAAAATCAAATCAATTCTGATACTGTACTTCTACCCTTACTACCGTAAAATCTAGTGCCCAAAGGGAAAATGACTGGATGATTCTGTTTACTGCAGTTAGGAGTTCAGGAGTTCATGGACATCGTCATTCACAGTGCTCACTATGTTCATACTTCATGTTCTGATCCATCATGTTTGTTCAAATTACCATTGCTCTCCCATCTGGCATTGCTGATCAGCCTCTCTGCTGTCAAACATTCCTCACCAGTTTCTGTTTGTTGAAGTCTTATTAGTGTTTGTTCATTGTTGGAGTTTTTTTTTTTTCATTTTTGTCTGACATTATTTTGATCACCTCTCTAAAAATGCTGTCATCAGAAATTGATTTTAAAGATTATTTTATGCGTCAACAATCACTTTTACGTTGACTGATTATATATCCGTGAAGAGAGAGTATTATATTTTTGTAACTTTGCACAGCAGGTTAAAAAGACAGCAGAATTTTCATCTAAATTCTGGTTGAATTAAGTTTGAAAGATGTCAACGTTTTTACTTGAAGTGTTTTTCCATGAAAAAAGTCATGTAGGCTGTAATTTCTGAACCGATAACATTTTGAAAATCTGTTTCTGATTAATTGTTTACTGTTTCTTTTTTTCTTTTTTAATGAGTGAACTTTAGACGTCAGCCAAGTCGTCAAATGCTTAACTTATTGTGAAATTGATGGAAACAATAAAAGATATTTTTAAAGTGGGATTGAGTTTTTTTCCCCTGTAGAACATTCTGTAACAATGGGAACAAAGGATGTTTTCACCAGATGTGGTCAACAGCAGAACATCGTTGCCTTTTTAATCTGCAGAGATGTGTCACAGGGCTGATAAAAGTTATGTGAAATTGAAAACTTCATTCTATTCCTGCTGCTGAATAATTTGCATTTTTCAATTGCAAACAACAATTGAAAAATTCAATATTAGTTGTATTTAGACTTGTTAGACTTGCACATGTTGCAATACTAGACTTCAAAATCCGTCAGCAAATGCATTTTCTATGCCCTTCCCTGTTTTGTAACGTATACATACAGTACATGCCAATGTCTGTCTTTGCTGTTGGGAGACATAACCGCGTAAAAGCATCGCTATTTCCTTTTAATGTTATGACAACTACATCTACCCCTGCTTTCCTGCTTTTGGCAAAGTCAAGTATCATATCAGAGAGTGAACTGAGATACGGTAGGCCAAGCTCTACACGTACATACTGTACATTTGAAAATGGAGCTGAAACCTCGACTGTGCTCAGGTCTTGCTGAATCCAGGCTAGTGTAAATGCCCTGTGTCTGTGTTTTTCTGCATGTGTGCTGGTTTCAGTACCAATACCAGTCGGACAGATGGGACTGATCGGCTGCAGCTGATGTCCAGAGGTGAAGTGATGTCGCCATGTGTGCAGCTGATTCCCGTAACTAAGTGACACAGCATCACTGCTGGCGTTCCTGGCTCTGTACCAGTCCTCCACCCAAACCCAGGGTGATACGGGTGTATGGATCTGAGGCACAAGGAAAGAACAGGCAGCATGAGTGCGTTTAAAAATAATACTATTACTCTAAAAAACGGTTGCAGTGCCCTTAAATAGGAGTTATATCATGCAATGCGCTACAAAGCTGATGCTATAAATAGGCAAATACTCACTGTCTGCTAACAGAATTTTTTTCCTTATTTCCCAGTATGAAGTATTTGAATGATAGGGAAGCAACATACATACCATGCCCAACATACATATACATACAGTACATCCAGTACATCTCACAGTTTGCTCAGAACTTGACCACGCATGCCGCTACAAAATCCATTACAGATAAGGACGGGTGGGGAATTTAGTGTTGATGTATGTGCAATGTTCTGTACAGTGAAGTTTGCCTGGGGACTTTACTGTAAGTACTGTAAACACACACACACACACAGACACACACACACACACACACACTCACTCGCATGCTCGCACACACACACACACACACACACACACACACACACACACACACACACACACACACACACTCTGACCATTTGGAGAGCCTGGTGTTCTCTATGCCAAAGAAATAACAGGATAATAGTGTTGAGTGTTTAGTTACTGCAGTGCTGATGTTTTGAGGGAAATTTAAAAAACCCAAAAATGTTTTGGGTTTTTACAAAAGCACTGTTAATATGTCAATGAAATGCATAAGTATTATCATCATAATTAAAAACATGATTATCAGTATTATTATTAAAACCCAGGAGACAGCTATTGGAGCCCTTTCTGTAAGTACAGTTTGAGAGGACAGATCCCGAACTGGGTGCTTGTTGTTTCCTGTGGGCTGGATGTTTAAACTCTCCGAGGTATGCAGGAGGGAGATGTAGGTCAGCTCTCTGTGAAAAGCTCCTGGAAGGGTGAAAGCGCTCTTTGTAACTGGTTCCCCACCCACCCCCCTAAACCTTCCCTGAGCAAAGCTGATGAAAGGTGACATTGATCCAGCCCTGCACTCAGGAAATGCACACGGGTAATAAGCTAACAGGTTTGCTGACCAATCGTCAAAAGGGGAAAAAAATTCCAGTCTACTTTATCGTCGAATTAATTAGGAGAGGGTAAAGCAGACTGCATATACAAAGGTTAGCTCACCATTCTGTCCCAGTTTATTACCATTACATTATTGTCATTTAGCAGACGCTCTTATCCAGAGTGACTTACATAGGTTACAGTTTTTTTTTTTTTGTTTTTTATTGATACGGTATGCATTTATACAGCTGGATATATACTGAAGCAGTTATGGGTCAAGTACCTTGCCAAAGGCTACAACAGCAGTGCCCCAGCGGGGAATAGAGCCAGCAACCTTTCAGTTACAAGCCCTGCTCCTTACCACAATGCTACACTGCCACCAAGGCAGTGAATCAAAATTTAAACCGATATTGTCTATTTACATCATTCATAGTTTGGGTGATTTTTCCTTTGAGTGTTGTCTGTGTTTAATCCAGTGCTTCTATCACAACGTAATTAGATTAGACCGTAGCTTTTCAGGAAATGCAGTCGAGGCCAGTCAGTTAGCTGTCAGGCAAACATCCATTCACAGCACATCATGAGCTCTGATCACACCCTTTCATGGAAAGTAATCGGCCGCTAAAGTGGGCAGATGCAACGTTTAAAACCCGACGGGACTGCCTCGCTGCGGGGTGGAATGGACCTGAAACATTATACGATGGTTAGCGTAATCTAAGTGTCCCCCTAAGTGCAGGGTGTCTGGTGACGGATAGTCATTACGCCCAGTGTGGCATGTAGTTGAGTCCCAACCGCACGTTGTACTCGACAGCGAGAGTGTTCGCAGCCTGGAGTAAACGGTACGCGGGGGCCGGAGGTGGAGATGGGCCCTGAGACGGGCGCAGTCCTGTTATTCCCAGTCACGGGTGGTGCCAGCCTGTTTCCTGCGAGACCGGTGCCAGCCTGCCGGGGTTATCTGACACAGGGGCGAGGGGAACGTGTCGTCAGATAGCGTCAGTGGTTTGGTCTGGTTTAGTCTGGTACCTGCAGCGGACTCGGCACAGAGGTGGGGCCAGAGACGATGGCAGGCAGTTGTCTCCGCTGAGTTGAGCCCGTCTGCCAAAGCAAATCGAAGAAAGAAGAGGGAATATCCCCCACCCACGCTAACAATAAAGCAGACAGTGTATACTGTCTGATAATGATGTTTTTATATGACATATACTTTAACTCATGTTGTATGTGCTCATATATACCTCATTCATTCCATCCTTATTCCATTCATTACTGTTGTTTTTTTGTATCACTGTTGTTTGGTATTTGTTGTTGTCAATTTGACGTATGCAAGCACTATGAAAGACATCGGAACCGGAGTCAACTTCCTTGTATGTGTAGGAGTACGCCTGGCCATTAAAGTGTGATTCTGATTCTGATTCTGGTATGGTGTTGTATATGCTTTACTGCTTTGAGTACAGTATCACAGTATCACTGCAGCCTTTACTTGAGTCAAGACATGACCTCCATGGCTATTTCCTTAACATTGCATCAACACTGCCTTCGGCTTTTGTTCACCCTCACAACTATTTGATGACCGCATTATTTCACATTGGCCTTCCCAGTGGATCTGGTGACTCTTATAGCCTTAAATGCTGGAGTTTGTCTCCAACTGAGAATGGAACAATGGAGATAAAACAGGCCCTTTTAAAGGGAGTGTTCCAACTCCAGCTGTCGAAACGTAACACTCGAGCTCTGTTGCCTGATCTCTGGGAGCGCGGATGTAAATATTCGCCTGATTAGAAGTTTCGCGAAGCTTTTATAAAAGTTTTTCACCACAGTTTGACAGACGGTGAGAGACTCCAAGGTCTGGGCAAGCGAGTGAGTCAGCCCTTTACAGCCAGTGGAAAAGTACTGGCTGCACAGAGAGATGCAGTGAGAGGCATAGAGAGAGAGAGAGAGGGAGAGAAAAAGGGAGCCGGCTCCTGGAGTGGCTTGTAATGTCTGCAGGCTCATCTGCGCTGAGACACGGGTGTGATGTCAGATAATCAGAAATAAGTGTGAGACATTCTGTTCAAATATGCGTCCGAAAACCGAGGAGTGCTTGGAACTTTTTTTCCCCAAACCCATGTTCCATTTCTGACAGAAAGTCTTCTCTCTCTTCAAGTCCTCAGCGTTTAATTAGCATCTTATTTATGTCATTTAATTGCACTTTCTTAAAACTGCAGCAGCATGGGTAGGCCTAGGGCACTGACCACAGCAAGTTGTCATCTTGGTCTTTGCTGTTGCAAAGGGCTTATTTTTAATTTGATAGTGTCAATGTCGGGATCAGCCAATGGCATGTAATTAGTGTGCTCCACAGTTATATGTATGGGATCTTTGTCCTGATTCTTGGGAGCCCTCATTCCCTGAATTATAGGGATGCCACTGTTGGAGGCCCTGCCCTGTCTTGCTTTGCCCTGCCAGTCAAACCCAGGTAAAAATATGTCAATGGAGACCTTCAGTTTAAAATGAGATTACCTCATGCTTTCTAAAAATGCTTCTTATTGTTCTCCTGAATAGTTTGAATATTTCTTGAGCAAGGACAATTAAAAAGACAAAAAGGATGCATTATGCTCTGCTACAATCTACTGTGCATGGTGTAATGTAAAAGGAAGAAGATAATTTTTAGAGGAAATCTTTTTCAGCTGTGCAGCCAGAGTAAACAGCTATAGGGTGCAGCACTTTGCTGCTTTTTCTTCTTCTTGCTATTATTACCTTCCCACAAGACGTTTTAACAATGTAAGATCCAGATTTCCCTCTTTGTGTTCCAACATATTCCCAGTTCAATGTTGTTTTCTTTTTTCCTCAATAGGTTCTGAACAGAAAACAAAATAAAATACAACAGGGGCATTACTCTTTGGGTGACCCTCCTACTCCTATGTTTAGTGTCTTATGGGACATTTTTAAGGGTCTTTCTAACTCATGTGGAACTGGTTCCTAATTAGCCTCCTGGGGCAGGCAGCACCCAATAAAGCTTATTTATTTACTTTGTGTCCTTGGGAGGACCACTGTGGGCTACAAATCCCCAGGTATCTATACTGAATAAGGCTTCTTTGCCTGGAAATGCAGAGCAACTTTGTTCATTTTAATCGCAATAGAACAGCTCCCAAATTCACATACATTTCTCAGAGTACAGGGGGAGAGAAAAGACAATACTCCATATCGTCATGGAAAGTGATGGCGAGGGCCACGGGGGCCCCTCCCTTGCTCATAACCATTTTTCAGGTAAGAAGCAAATCCCACAGAGCAAACTGCAATTACAGCTGATTGCATGCTTGTGGAGGGATCAGCACGTTTATTTTCTTGCAGCGAGACTGTTTACTATCTCACTCCAATCTCTGAGCAAGTGCCATTTAACCAAATTACACAGCAACGCTCTGTAAAAACAATCAGAGACCTAAGTTTGTAGACATTTATTGATTTATGGGGGGGAAAATAGGAGGCTATTTGAAGCGTCAGTGCCATGGTTTTGGGCACTAGCTGGAAAATGAAGTAAGGCTGTGTCTCGGGGTGCGTTTTACTGCCCTCTCCCTCTCCTGCCGTAGTTTATTGAGTCTGGGTTCTGACAGAAACAGGCCGCGCCGCAGGAAAAGGGGCGAGCAGGGGCTTTATGATGTTGACGTTGGTTTGGACACCGGACCGAGCTGTTTGCAGAGTTTGCGGTGGTATGCGTTTGTCGACGAGGGGAAAGCGCGAGGCTCCGGGGCATGTGCGACGACAGAGCCAGCGCGAGGCCCAGTAGCAGAGGCACCGGGAGAGCTGAAAGGAACGCTGGGATAGATTTCTCTCCGCGTTTGCAGGTCAAACAGCAACTTTAAAAGTTTAACACTGAGCTTGGGGGTCGGACGTGAGCCATGTCCTCAAAGAACAAAGGGAGCCCTTGCAGGGGAAGAAATTACAAACACACTTCTAACTGTTATAATGACTGAACAATTCAAAGGAACCCTTAGATTTCAGCTGTGATTACAAAATTTAAACAATCACAGATGGGCAAGTAATTGCATGAGGTCTGCATGATAATTCGTTTTTCCATCAACGATAAATAATCCTAAGGGAGGAAGGGAGAAAATAACTCATACAAGAACAGTTTGTAATGATTGTCCTTGTTTCTGTGCAAAAACCATAAACCAGAGGAAGATTCTCAATGCATGTTTTAAATTGTATTGTATGGTGTTTTATACGCAATAAATGAACCCACTAAGCATGTGCTGTATCTCATAACACTGTTGTAATGTTGCAAACACGCAAGTCACAATTTTGAAGTCAGGCATTATCCGGTAGCTTGCTTAAGATGAAATGATGGGAAATTCAGCTGGATGAAATCATGTTCGTTATGCATTTATATCTTTAATTGCTCAAATAAAGCAACTTCTTAGGGCACGCTGGATAATAGCATACAAATATTTATGCGCAATGCTGAAAAATGTTGTGGGATCAATAAACCAAGCAGAAAGTGTGAATGTTTATCACAGATGAAGACATCAATTACCATCAGCAGAACTGGAGGAAATCAATCAGACTAAAATCAACAACGGCTCTCAGAAAAATGAATATTTTGTTTGGGTTTGGTTTCCTGCCGTCTCGTCAACGTCCCTTTCACTTGGACTTGCCGTCCGCGCCACTTTCATCTAGAACAATTTGTGTGTATTGCTATGGTACAATATTATCGTCTGCTGTGCTGTATGTCAACTCAGTGTAGTCACCGGCCACCCAGGCGCTGCCTCATTTTACCGATATCTGCATGTGAGAAAAAGGGGTTTTTCACAGAGAGATGAACCCTTCATTCAAACTTTGGAGAAGGGATGCTGTCATTGTTCAGACAGTGATCATAACATTAACTCAACAATAAGGAAGTACAGGTCATCAAATCGATTGGATGAGACAGTTTTCAGTAGTAGCCGCATGTAATGTGATATAGGTACAGCAGTGTGACGCGGTAGTTAAGGAATCAGGCTGACTGGTAATCAGAAGATTGCAGGCCTCATTGCCCCAGGTGCAGTGCCGCCTCCCTTCCCAAGGTACCTGACCTAAATTGCTTCTGTGAGAGTCCAGTCATTCAAATGTATATCCAGCTGTATAAATGGAATATATGTGATACTCAGGTTTCCAGAATGAGTCAATAGCTAAATTAACCCCATGGAGACTATTCAGTTCACCATACCAAGAACACACAAAGTAAATAGCCTGTAAAATTCAGATTTATAACTACGTGGTCACTCCAACCACACAGTTTTTTTTTTTTTTTTTTTTTTTGGTGGTTGATATTGTAGAGCCACTCTACAGCAGGTGTTTTTTTGTTTAAGCTATCTCAGTTTTGCCATAAGCATATCTTACAGATTGTTATGCTTTCATTCCCACAATTTATATGTCTCTGCATCAGGCTGTCGCCTGATGTTGCCTCAGTTTGTCATGGCAAAAAAAAGAAAAATTGGTTCTTAGCTGAAAAAATTGAGCAATTAGACAAAAAAGTACAAGTACATCTGTCAAGGAAATGTTTTTCATATTCAGGGTGTGTATTTCTGAAATTTCTCATATACAGGGTGGGATTAAATATACTAACATTTTTTAATAACATATTTATATTATAATGAGTATTTGCCACAATAGAACCATTCAGCTGAATTAACACAAATGGTCCATTCTAATAAAGTAATAAAGTAGAAAAAGTGACAACACAGATTTCGAACCGCTTTACAGGGACGTTGCATGCGGTTTGTAAAAAGAGGGCTATCAGACACCCCACACCCCTACACCCACCAACCCTAAAAAAAGCCTCAGCTAAATCTAGCTTGCCCTTCAATGCCATGCCCTAAAATAGAAAGAGGGAGTGGGACAGTCATTTGTGTGCTGTTGACTGAGAGTGGGAAAAAAAAACACGTGGACAGGAATACAATGCTGCGTCTCTGCACCGCTGTCCGTGCCACGGGAATATTCCCTTCACCCGAAGCCACCCTGGCCTGGCTGGCACCAGGCGCCCTCTTGGAGTGCGTGCCCTCCCTCAAAATGAGATAATTGCACGCTTACAGTAGCGTGGCTCTTGTCGGATTTGTACTTAGCACTTCCCCATGTCCCATCGCATGCACCGAGGAGACCTCCGCTTCCTGAGAGTCGGTGTATATTTGGAGGCCCGGTCGTGTGAACCTGGTGCCCTGCTTGGCCCTGAGGGCAGGCGAGCAGCATCCAGCTCTCCGGGGACCACAAGGCTCGAGGACAAAGCCAGGACGCGTCCTCTCGCGGTTCCGCCCAGATCCCCACACACCCTGGCTACAGATTAAACGGCCGGCCACGACGGAGCGCTTTTTCCGAGCCCTCGTTTGCGTGGCTAAACAAAATATCAGCTCTGCGGATCTGGGTCCGGTCTGAGGCTCTGTTCTGCGGCGCTCCTCGTTTCTTTTGGCCGGGCTTCCACTGCCTCTTTTGTTTCTCTCTTTTTTTTTCCCCCCTCCTGTCTCTTTTCACATTTGAAACTAAATTTACAATCTGAATAATGAGCGAATAACCCTCCCTGAAAAATATGATTTTTCCATATTTTTCCCCTCTTCTTTTGTCCGTGCTGTCCAGTGCCTGATATTTTTAACTCGGCCGTTACAGAGCGAGCTGAGGACAGACGCAGTGTGGACGTCCACGGCTTTTTTTTTCCAGACGTTCCAGGAAAGCGACCGCATTAAAATTAACATAAAACAAAACGGCCTCAGTCTGACTAGCGTGAGACTAAATAAAGAGGAGATTCTGCCACGAACAGAATCCCAGACTTGTGTCGGAGGGGTTATGCAGACATTACATCCTGCAGCATATTTTTTACCGTCAGGGATGTTCAACACACGTCTGCATTACCTGTTGAGAGGAACAAAACGCAGCCAAGCCCCGCCGACGGAGGTTGAGGCTTAATACCTTTTCATCTGAGAAACACGGGACGCGGTCCCACGCTGAGCGCCCCTGTGGGAGCCCTTGTCTGACCGGCCACTGGCTGAGATTTGCCTACTCCCAGATGTGAGCCTGCTTTCCCTATAAGGAGTTGACTCTCAGGGCATTCCTGGCAGGCTCTTTGTCTTCTGTTTTATCAGAAAGCAAACTTTTCACATTCCATGAAGTCATTACTCTGCTCTGGAGGAATTTCCTCTCAAACACAGCACTCTCCACACAGTCTAATGAATCAAAATCCAGCAAAGGCGATTGTTTCATACAGACATAGTACTATGCATTAGAACCATTTTTTGTCTACATTTACCACAGCAATTTCTGTGATATGTATCTGGAAATTGTATCATTTTAATGTGTATAGACATAACCATTTTGACATTGTTATTAGTGGTAGCTAATGGGTCTCACATAAAAGCCTGTGACCATTTTGGATGGCTGCAGGTTTTGTAAACCGAGCAACAGTTACTGTATTAACAAACGGTTTATGCACATAATGCATCACATCTATTATTCATTGTCCATTGTACTGTACCACATCCACTTTGAGCAAGCTCCATTAAGCCAAATTACACAGAACTGCTTCACTGCACATTTCAAATCAAAACTTGCTAACTTGCTAACTAGCTAACTATGACAGGCTGAAGTGCTTGGCTGACAGGCTAAAAGACATTTTATAAATAAAAAGCTAGTTTGATAACAGATTACAACACCACTTGAGGAAATCCAGTGCTGGAAAGTAGCACTGTGTGTTTTGCAGTTACCTCAAGTGAGCTGACCCCTCAGGCAAGTACATTTTTGAAAGCGGACTGGAAAAATTCCTTCTGATCTGACAGTAATGTGCTATTCTCTTGTATTTAATTTTATCTTACTCCTTTACGACTGGTTCAGGATATGTCATTGAAATGCTTTGAAGATGGAAGGCCATCGGTGTGATTTTAAACACTCTGTACATTTTAAAGGGTTAAAAAAGAGAAATTAGATTGCTGTATCCATCCTATGGCAGGGTAAAATTAGCAAAGGGAAGGTCAGAGGTAGATTTCTGTATACACTAAGCAGAGCTCAGCTGTCAACCAGTGGTCATTCTCATGACCCGAACACACACACAAACACACACAAAATAAGAGGGCGCTAAACTACAAAGCACAGAAAACCCTGAACCTCCTGAGAACCAGGGCAACTTGGAACCAGCTCAAAACCGCAGTCTGGTTCACAAGGTCAAATGCCTGTGCGGACGCAAACACACACACACACACACACACACACACACACACACACACACACACACACACCTACACACATACAAACATACACACAAGCATACACACACTATAAGCATAATGTGTCAAGGTGAGGAGGAAACAATTTATTGTCTACTGTATCTAATGTACCACATGCAAGAGCTCAGCTGAGGAATTATAAAGAGGGAAAAGATCCAAATGTCAGAGAGGGTTAACATCAGTGTGAAACAGCAACATGAGGGAGCTTAGCTGTCCATCACCTGGTCCTGCCATTCATCTGTGGGGAAGTCAAACTTCTCCCTCTCCAGACCCCACTAGTTGTATGCTCACTTATTGACAGGATGGAGGGATAAAATAACATGGCCATTTTTTTTTTGGATAGAAGTTTTAAGGGTCTCAAGCGAGGCCCAGTAGCAGAGCTGTATCTGGCAGGCCATCGGTAAACACAACGCCCTCTCCCAGATCTGCATCGTCGACGGTCAACGTCTTTCACAGATCCTAACCAGCATGACTGCAACGTGCTCCACAGCTGGAAGCCTTAAATAGATGAAAAATAGAGGGATTGCCATTTTACAGCTTTCTTTTAACTGTCCTTTTATATATGCCTTGGGTTTCTCAAGTAAACTGCGAAAGGGCAGCCGGATGCAAACCGCGCTGACACTACACGCTTCGCCTAGCACGTTTTGTGAGGGCCTGTTTGGACACATGAACTAAAAAAAGGGTGTGTGAACAAAACATTGCATGTAAAGTTTTTTTTGTAAATACAGCCAGTTTGAGTTAGCCTTACATTTTTTCCCCAGCTAATGCATGTTTTTCTTTGCTTCAGCTTGATATAAAAGGTAAATGTTTTATATTTAACAGAAAAACTAACACCCCCTGAAATTTGAAATTCATGTTTAAGGCTAAAGTGCAAAGTCAGTGGAATGAATTTCGCAATAAAATATTTATGTTACATCCATTGCTCACCGCTCAATAAGTTAGAAAGTGTCAAGACTGACACTTCACTCACTGTTCACTGCAGAAAGAGCGACAAGTGAGACCTGCACCGGAGGCTGCTGCTTAGACATGGCATTTGGAGCGTGTAAAAAAATCTATAAAAAGCCCTCCTGAGCATACCCAATTCAATAGCTAAGTAAATGGTATTTAATAGACTTGAAACCAAGCCTGCGTAATTGCATGTCGCATGTGAAAATGCCCGCAATTATATGATGCAGAATCAGGTGCTATAAAAAAGACTCCATTATATGCTTTGCATGGCTGCATGTGGAGTGGAATATAGTGCTCATAGTGTTGTAGCGTGAGACTGGAGGCTAGCAATACGTCAATTACACTAATGCACTGCGGATCAGCTGTGAAGCCCTGGCACAGACATGCAGTCTGATGCCTGGGTGAAATGACAAAAGCAGAGCGTTGAAACGCAATACAGGCCACGGCGAGGGGGGAGATAATAGCAATGTAGATTAGAATGTGAAAAAGAGAAGGAATCTGAACTGCCTTTTTTTTTTTTTCCTGCGGGATCCCAGACATGCTCCTCTCCTGACTCACTGGACATGGGATCCCTGCTGATGTGATGTTGCCTGGCAGCTGTTTAAGTATGTCTTATTTATTGGGAGCAGACACTGATCTGGAAACTCAGAGCCACCCCCCAGGACTCCTACACACACTTCCAGCTAAGTCTGGCCGGGTGTCTACAGTCTGAGCTCACACAATTGGAGCAACTTCCCACAAATGCAGTACCTCCAGCTGATGTGATACCTGCCAAAACCTGCCTATAGCAAATGCAATAACCTATCTACAATATATCTATTTGACTGAAAAATAGACAACATTCCCAACATAGGGATTGGTGAAGCATGAAATTCTAGCCTTGTTCTGTACAGCCTTTTCATTTCTGGGAATGTGTGCATGTTCCCAAGAAGGATCTACTCTGTTTAGATTTGCCATCTCAGTCTCTTGAAATCTCTTTGTTTGACCTTGTATGCTGCTGGCCGTAGCTAATAAGCAGAAATATAATAATAACCTTACTAAAACTGCAGCCCTTGCCATAAATGGAACAGCTTTCCACACAAAGTAATAAACCTCAAAGTTTATTAAATGGTAGTTTTCCAGGAAATACTCCATGGAATAGACTGTCTGCATTACCAAATAGAATGGAATATTGATAAACTGATGGATATGGATATACAGTAAACCTGTATGGTGGAAGAATGTGAATATGTATATAAAATGAAAAATAGAAATCCAAAAGATCAATGAGGGTAAACATTTATCAAACTTTTATTTCAACTTTTTATCTCATATTTAAAATGTTACAGAAACAGGAGAAACGTTATATGTAGAGCAGAGTGGGATTTCACTGGAAATCTTGTTATGGTCAATATCAAAATACATTCCCGGCACTGACTTCATGTTTTTATCTCACATTTAGTGCGCCAGAAACAGGAGAAAGAAATTAGATGCTCATAGAATACAATGGGATTTCACTGGAAAGCTTGTCTTGGTAGATATCCAAAACTATCCCCAGTACAAAATTTCAAAAGATTGATTAAGGATTCTTAGAAATCTTCTATACACAGCTGCACTGTGGATATAGTTCTCAAGCTGTGGCTAATTAATAATCTAGGATTGGCAGTAATTCAGAATTCAGTTTCATGTAGATTGGCTACAATTCAATTTTATATATTTGAGATATTGGTTTTAGCTGAAGTACTTTTAGAGTACATTGCAGTAGTCATTTGAAATTTGTGGAAAATACTAATCGGTTTATTGAATGCTTTTCTTTTTATTTTATTATTCACAATTTCTTCCTTTCTAAAATAAATTATTCATATATACGATAAATTCTTACATCATTTACAAATATTTGAACAATTATACTTTTAGGTGAGATATGTTGCTTGCAATTGTATCCATACACATATCAGAATGGTTATTTTGCATTTCATTCTGAAAGATTTGTTGAGGGAATATTTCGTTTTGCTATAATATTAATTTCCTGTGCATGCTGCCCTTCCCTGTTCAGAGCTGAATAAATACCAATGAGTGCTTGAGTGCACTTGTTAAGAAAATGAATAAAAACACATCTGGAAGTAATCAGGCTTTTTTTCATCTTAACAAGGATAGAGCAACAAGTAAACTGAGGACACAAGTAACCCCACTGGGTTTTATGGTGAGGCTCCCTTCAAGAATTGAAGCAGTGTTCGGCACTGTGTGACTCAGCATTGGGGTACAGGTGTGCTCTGGTAAACCTTTGACTCTGTAAACTTCTCTGCCAGATTCACCCCTCTTCTCATTGCACGGTCAGCTTCACCTCACCACCAACTGTCCTCCCTTCTCTGCGCGGCCAAGCTGGAAAATGTCAGGAGGCCTTTCACAGTAGGAGCGAATTCCGCCAGCTAATGCCGTGAGAACTGTGTGAGGTAGCATAGCATGATATATTTCTCTCTCTCTTACGGTGCTTGCCAAAGTTGAAGAGTTTTACACATACTGCAGTATTCACCATAGGCGTGACATTTTCTCAAAGCAAACTGAATTTATGAGCCTAATGTCTACAACAGTCTTCTAATAATTTTTTGACACATACCTGAGATGGGTTAGGGAAGCATTTTTGATGTAACAATTCTAATGGTATGCAGAATTTGCAAGACTAAATTACATTGTACAACTAATTCCCAAAACAAATATGACAATAACCAGCAAAATATACACATTTAATAATGCAACCTAAAAGTTCACACTAATGCCATGGTACCAAAGCTAGAGGATTCTGAATGACATTTACAATGTGAATGCCATGTAATGTGGGTTGATGGGGAAAAAAAGGCATGGATCCTTGTACAACATCAGTAGTTCTCTATTTTGAATTCATGATTCCATTCGCCCCCTTGTGGCTGACAAGAGATTGCTTAAATGGATGTTTAGTAAAATGCACTGAATATATTTCATTTCATTGAGCCGCATATTCATGCAACATTCAAAAGGAACTGGATGGAATAATCATGGGCATTGTTTATCCAACAAAAGGCTCACTTGGAGACAAACAATCTGTTTATGCCATTCAAAATAAAATGAGTTTGGTCTACCCTTGTCTAAAATGAAAAAAGAAGCCTTTTATTGTATGGGTGCTGGCTAAGACTTTAACCATAAAGTATACTGGAGTCATGTTGCTTCTTTGAAGTGTTGAAATGTGTGGTCATTGTTGCAAAGCTTCATCTTACTAAAAAGTGACTTTAAATATTTAATTAAACATGACAATCTCTGGATTTCTGGAAAGCAGCAAAACCTCAGCTGGAAGGTCTACATGAGGACTACTCAGCTAGTGGCCCTTTAGCTGGAATCTGCCTGCCATGGTCTCCCTGTTGGCCATTTGATCATTTAGGAACAGAAAAAAAAAACTTGATTAATATGCATTAACAATGTTGAAAGCATACAACTTCAGTATATGATTACTCTATGCCCATGACACTGATGGCATGAGTCAATATCATATTTTTTTCAATCTTCTTACAATGTGCTGTTTTGTTAGTTTTGTTTAGTTCTGTTTCCAAACTGGCACCGATTGTGAATCTAAAATATTAATATTCTCATTATTGCCCTTTCCTTAACTTATTGCACATTAGGAATGAAAAAAAACACACAAGGTACTGATTTAGCTTTTTCTGAATGTGATAAAGAGTAGCTACACATCATTATCTGTCACTCGAGAAAAAGCTGTTGAAGAGTCCAGATCTACAAGCTGTGTTCCTCTTTCAATAAAAAGTGCTGTTTCTCCTTCCACCACTTGTGGGCAACAGTGAACTATACATAGATTATGGGGGAAACAGACATTTAATACCCACTGAAACAACTAAGTGTTGTTCTAATTGCAGCCACAACTGTTGGTGGAGATAGAATTCTGGAGGTATTCATTAACCATGAAGTAGGTCATTATTAACAAACATCATTTAATAAAAATGGCAATTCATTAGTTGGAGACCCTACTCCTTCCTCAGCAGGGTGTAAAAAACTCTACAGCATCTTCAAATCAGGTCTAAGTGGAAAGATAAACAGTATACCCCTCGTCTTTTCAAATGCCCTTCCCCAGGAATTAAAGAAGCCTTCTAAGTGCAGAGTACTGAGTTTGTTTCATGAGCGCAAGGTAAGACAGTAGAAGTGCCAGTGAAACAGGATGCTGACTTTCTTTCTGAAGTTTGTGGCTTCAAAAAAAGGAGCTGTGCAGTTCTGCTAATCATAGCTTTGTAATAGCCTTTGGGTCTTTAAGTACCCAATCTTCCAAAATACAATTTATGCCCAGCGCTGACATGGCAAAGTCTGTTTTCCTATTATTCACATGGCAATCTCATTACTGTTGAAAAAGCTAATAATTGTTCTCAATTTTCTGAGCAGCATAAGAACTACAGTTCCACACATCTGGGTGAAAGATTATTCTGATTCCAGGGAAGGTAATGCAGCATCTGATATTGTCTGTGCTTCATTAATTGCAAACAGCCTGTCTGCAGTCAAATTAATGAATTCCTGGAATAGAGATACAAGGAACATCGAAAACAAGCAGGCAGTAGCCTATAAATCACTGACAGTGGGATCATCTGAATTATTCAGTGAAAGAGGAAACATATTGAGACAAGAGTGAGAGAAGAGCAGCAGTAATGATATGTGAGACTCACCTCACTTTGATTTCCACTTGTCAAGGAGGTAGGGATGCAAGGCTACCACACAAGGCGCGTATTTCTTTTGTCCATATATAATGAAATGGGATTGAATATGAGGCTGACTCTATAGTGCAGGGCAATTAGTTTGAGAGAGTTTTGAATTTTGCCATTAACCTAAACAGAGGTAAATGTACTTTACATTACATCATTGGCATTGAGCAGATGCACTTATCTAGAGCGACTTACATAGGTTGCAATTTTTACATGTTATCCATTTATATAGCTGAGTATTTACTGAGGCAACTCTGGGTTAAGTATCTAGCCCAAGGGTACAACAGCAGTGCCGCAACAACCTTTCAGTTACAAGCCCTGCTCCTTACCACTATGCTACACTGTTGACCTGTCAACTGTAATTGACAGTTGTTTACTGTGAGTGTTCTTTCAAGACAAGTCAATCCCGACCCCCCATAGTCTTCTCCAGATTTGTCTTCTTTAGGACTTTGTTAACATGATTATCAATCAATGGCATCTGGTTGTCTGATGTCACATAAATAAATGTTGATGCATTTTAGAATATGAAAGGAATTGAATTTGATATGGAAAAAATTGAAATCCTGCCAAGGCTTCTCACCATCAAAATGACATTATTCCCCCTGAGCAGGTTTCCTGCTTGAACAACACATTTTGCCCTTAAAAGGGAATTTGTCCCAGCCACCTTTATCTTGTATTTTTCACACTGTTCCACTGCATGCTCTCCAGAACATTAATATTTTTTTCTGTCTTTGACACCCACCTATTGGTCACTCCAATTTTTTGTCATCTTCCTCATTCAGAAAGAGGTCAAAATGAGTATATTTGCAAACTTCCTCTGTCTTCATAAAAACAGAAAATAGCAGAAATAGCTTGTGCTCTTTCAAAAAAGTTAAAAATTACCAGCCACATACAGGTATGGCCTTAAAGTACATGAGTACATAGACAAACCTATAAAACACATGCACTAGAAAAGGCCCAGGTCTCATGTCTAATGAAAAAGTCATCCAAATGTTCACTGACACTGAACATGGTCGGAGATACTTGAAGATAAAACCAAACTTTACGGTATGTAGTTACACAGCTGGATATTTACTAAATCAGTTCCAGGTAAGTACCTAGCTTGAGGGTATAACAGGTTACAAATCTAGTTCATTAACCAACACTACACACACTGCTGCCTCACAATACACAACTGAGATGTGGCCTTGCTCTTTTTGTATGATACAAGTCACAGCTGCTGTCATTGTGATCATGATAACCTATTGCCGGGAACAGTCCCCATAGCCATCACAGACGGCACCTGAAAACAGTGACAGGTGAGACTCGCTGGGAGCCAAATGAGCAGCAAACCGCTTCTGATTCGGCCATAACGAGCTGCCCAGACACTGAAAGCTGTCTTCATTTTCCCGCGTAAGTGTTGACCGTTCGGTGGGAATGATTTCTAACACTGCTATGAGGGAATTGGGAACGATGCCGCTGACACGACACGCGAGGGCCGTGCTGCGGGAGCCGGAGTGTGAGCAAGCGGCGGCGGTGTGAGCGTTCGAACTTCCAGATGCGCGCGCGTGCGCCCGTCGTCTCCCGCGTAGCTGGGTGAGATCAGAGTGCCACAGGACCCGGAGAGAGGTGAGCCGGTGGAGAAGCTCCGGGTTTTGATCAATAATGAAGTCCTGATCAGCCCAGAGATGCGGCAGGCAGAGACTCGAACAGCTGTGATGAAGAACCTTGTTTCCGTGTGCTGGCCCTGATATTTCTGTCTCCAGGCCAACGAGAGAGCCCAGAGCCATTCCTCTGCTGGAAGGCACACAGTGTCCGACTAGCCTGGAGTCTCACCAATTGCTGTCGCTTGTATTTGAATTGAAGCAACAGATCTCAGCAGTTTTTAGTATTAGGATTTCAGTGTAAGAGTATTACTAGTAGTAATAGTAGAAGCAGTAGTAACCATTAATTTTCTTGAGAGTTATGGCACGTAAATTCAATAGTTTTTATTTATGGGGCAGTAGAAATACGCCCTAAACACACCCTCTGATCCTAGAATCCATTACTGTAACCAAATAAATCAAATAAAACGTTCTGTTCTTTTATAACTATGCATAAAATTGTATTAATCTTTTTTAATTGCATCAGTATTTTGCAGCTCATTGCCTCAATAAAAACTTACCTATAGTATAATTCTTTAGCTGTGATTGTAGACTAGTCTATTATTTACCTCAATATAAATTTCATTAAAAAAGTCATCACTTGGCAGCACATTCTCTGAAGTATGATTAAACCAAATTCCAGTGTGAGAGGATTCTAGTTCCTTTTGACTGCTTACCAGTCATATTCATTTCTCTTAAGAGCATACACACATGCACACACACACACACACACACACACACACACACACACACACACACACACACACACACACACACACACACACACACACACACACACACACACACACACACACACACACACACACACAGAATTAATTTAATGGAGAAAAGAACCTTTTTTTCTCTCACAGATTCACTTCTTCCTTATTTTGTAAAGGGATGATCTCCCATTGTGGAATGGACTGATAAATGATTCACCTTGAAAAATCAATTTGTCTAAATTCTCGCTGTCCTTTGTGTAAGTCCCATCTGAATTGCGACCGGGGACCATCTTTCTCAAAAGGTGAATTCAAAGACGCAGGTGCAAAAACACACCCACAGAGCTTCCAGGGACAAGCTCCTCTGCCTGCTTTGTGTGGATTGGGACTGTCACTCTTTGCAGCTGTTTTTGAAATGATTAACAATTTGGAAGATTTGAATAGAGCCCTTGCAGCAGGTATCAGCACTCTGTTACTTCAATCAGGACATCACGATCGGACATACTGGGAAAATAAATAAATAAATACGCATTTGGGTATTGGTTCTTTTAGCCACTGTCGCATATCTTTGAGAGAAGTCATGGGGAACTAATTCCAAGTGTCTTTGTACCTTGCAGAGCCAGGAAATCGATGATTAGCAAGCGCGCGGACCTGTTCAATAATGGAGGATGAGAGGGCCTAAGGATTCCTTCAAGGATAGTGATGGATTCACTCGCTCTAAGACCACTGGGTGGCAGCTACAGTGGTCTTATTACAAAAGGAGTAATGTCTCTTTGCCCGTATCATGCTGTATTTGGCTTAATAGCTGCCCTTAACCAGGGTGACTTCAAAACATTTTATGTCACAGCATCTCCCATACTGATTCAGCTCAAATCAAAATGAAGTTTGAGACAGTCACGTCCAATGTTAAGCGCCCTGCACTCCACGATGTTGCCTCTAGTTCTCTTTGTTTTGGTGGGTTTGATGGGAGGAGTGATGTTAAAAAGATGGGGAGAGGGCTTGGGCAGATCATCAGATGTTACTGTCACCTGTGAAACGCAACAGTGCAGGTGAGTTTACAAGATGCATAGGTCGACCACAAACAGTCCAATCCCCTTTTGAATACCGGACCATTATAGCCAACTGCAGGTTGCTCCTGATAAAGACTGTTTTCTGTGCACCCACCACATAGCATCTGAGGGGGCCTGGCCCAACTACCAGCACGCAAGCTGTGTCTCTCCAGTAGAAAGATAACAGGATGGAAGAAGAAAAACGCTGTAAAGATCTGGTACCTGAAATACATACAGGTTTCAAAGGCCTTCTGCTCTCTTTGCTCTCCCTCTCATAAACGCTGTTGTCAGCAAGCGGCAGCAGAGCAATTAATCTCCGGTAGGAGGAAAAAAAAGTGCACACACACAAAAGCTATCAAGATGACAAGACAATGCAGTGCAATTTACTGGGTTTTCATAGCCGTCAAGGATACAAACTTGCTGATAATACTGTTGTTGTTTGGGGGGAAATAGATTGCCGCTGCACGGATGTGTCGATGTTTCTGTAATTGAGGTTTTCAATTAGCCAGGATGAAGCGTACATACATTATTTAAAATGTAGCATTAATGTATAAAGCTGTGTGTGTGTGTGTGTGTTTTGGGGGGTGAGGGGGTGGAAGCTTGCATCATTAGCGATCTTTATTATAGAGCGAGTCAAACGCCCATGCTCGTTTGGGGAGAGGCCACAGCCAATAGAAAGTCCACCGCTGCCTGTTCTGGGGAAACGGATTGCAATTTTAATCGTCTCCCAGCACTCCCCGAGAGGGCTGGCTGGGATTGGAAAGAAACCCAGGGAGGAATTTTTAATGATGAAATAACAATAAAAGCAAGGTGGGCCGATACTGCAGTGGAGAACAGGCAAATCCCAGTGATGGAGTCTCGGTGTGAACGACCCCACAGAAAGCGGAGGTGCACTTTGGTGAGAGACATTTCGGGCCAAGGGCCTCTCCCCTGCCTGTTGTAATATGCTGCTGCAGTAGGCCTGCGTAGCCAGCATTGGTGCTCAAAATTTTAGCCTCCCGCAGTGGTGGAAAGACACACAGGAGGTGTGGATGGAATCCAGAGATGCAGACACCTGTCAAGCAACTGCACCTAGCTACTGTGGTATAAAAAAAACTATTCCTTACACAGGGGAACTATAGCATACTAGATCAGTTTTGCTTCTCTATTCAGGCCAATGAAATTCATTTTCAAAATAACACGGGAACAGTCAGACCCTCAGCTCGGCACATTGCCATGCAGCGATTATTTATTAAGTTAGGGTGGCAGACGAGTCAGTTTTCAGTGGGAGGAATGGCATCATTGGAGAGCGCTCTGCTGGTGCTCTGTCTACCCCGCACTGCTGAGAGGGCGGCACCTCTGTGCTGACTGAGACGTGGCTCTGGAATCTGGCACATCCAGGAGCCAATAATGTGAGCTGGAGTGGTACACTGCAGGAACGAGAGCACGAGGAAGAGGAGAAGTGAGCTTAGGAAGGGAGAAAGAAGTCATTACTCTCCTCACGTGCCAGGGAGAGTTTCGCCCTGATGTGCTTTATTTAGCTGGGTAACACTCGCGTAAGATGGCATCACTTCACGGTAACAGTAAAGAGATAGACACGATCATCGTAGCTGGAGCCTGTCTTAATGAACAACACGCTGAGTGTGGACTGTCATCGGCAACCGCAGAGTACTTTCACAGCAGTCTTGTGGCAGAGAAGGCACCATTAGCAAGCATGGCTTTACCACAATGGCTTGCTTCAGTGGATCTTTTAGCAAAAGAATGCGCCAATCTGGGAGGGTTTGTTACTGCTTTTCCGTACCATATACGGCTCTTCAGACCATACGCAGCAATTGGAGGAGAGTTTCTGAGAGGCTAAAACTTTCTCAGCTTCATTATTAATCACAAAACTTTAAAACAAAGAAGTCAATATTTCATTTTGCTGCTATTGTACAGATGCCTGTGGCATGGATCCAAGCTAAATAAAATATGACTAAGTATTCACAGTGAGGCCAGCATCTTTGAAATCTTGCAAAATAATCCCCTACCTTCCTGGCACTAAAGGAAATGAAGTTTCTTAGGAATTTTTTGGAGAGGGAAATGTAAGGGTCATCAATATTTCAACCAAAACTGTGCTGCAGGTAATACACAGTAGGTAGAGTTGCAGTAAATGTTTTGCAACAGGCAGCTATTTTTAAGTGTGGACAGTCCTGCTCTTTTTCTTGGAACATTGTATGAAAGCAAATAACTTTAGTGGGAAAGATGCAATGTTTTCATGAGTGTTGCCGATACTGTTAAAGAGGCACTTTCGTTTTCCTGGCTGTGTGTCTGCCTACTCTGTGCTCTCACTGAAAACACTGTTTACTGAAACCCTGAACTAATCATCTCACTGGTGCTCACCTACTTTCAATTACAAAGGAGAAAGACTGACTGAAAGAGCTAATTATTTATCTGGTGTGTACAGTGCCATCATTCACTCCAACTGCGCAGATTGCTTTTCTAACATTTCTTTTTGATTGCACGTATCGCACTCAGTGTTCACTGGTAATAAGCCTGCCCACTGCTTCTGTGCTTTCTAGAATGAAATTGGATAGAAGGGAGAGAGAGAGAGAGAAAGAAAAAAAAAAAACCTACTGAATAGCAAATCATTATTCTTACCCTTTGGAGATCAGGAAATGAGTGGCATTGGGTGGGGAAATTTGTCTTGGCTCCCAAATTTACTTTTAATATTTGAAACATATTTCCTAAAGAAACTTTTTCTTCACTTCTTGGTTTTTGACTGGTTTGTGCTGATGCAGAGAGAGGGGGAAAGATGTAGTTTGTCACCTTACTGGTCCCTAAATATCCAACGGTGCACTACAATAATGGCAGTCAAACTTTTCATCCCTATACATCTTGTGCTTATGCAAATTGTTCTCTGCCTTCACTTTCCTTCTCAGGTTCCCATCTTCTTCCCCCACTTCCTTTCTCAAAACACAGCAGAGTTGCAGTGTTCTTCTTGGACACCACTGCTGACATCTCTTGCTGTAAGTATCTGTCTGTAAGTTACTGTCAACCTACATACTGTCAGCCTCCTTATACCATCACACTCACTCTAAGCCATCTCTTTGTCACTCACTGGGAAATATTCATAGATTGGTATTTCAGTGCACTTTGGATTCAAAGTGTCTCCAAGCAGAATAACCTCTCTGTCATTGCATGGCTTTTGTGTTTTTTTGTCTTTGCTCCTTTGTCAAGCTTCATGCTAATCCATAGCCTAAGGACAATGCAGTAGTGTCACAATTTGGGTACCACATGGTGTGTGTGGATGAAGCCTTTGGCCAATCAAAATATTGTAAGCTATGCTGTGTTGACCTACAGGGTGACTGAATTAAATTAGGAGAAGTGACCACAACAGCGGTGCACCTTTTTGATGTGCCCGGTCACTTTCTGACAAAGAAGCATTCCTTAAATGTGGATAATATATTAATGTGTTTAAGGTGTCAGCATGCTCACAATCGATCAATCAATCAATCAATCAATAAAATGTTTAAGTTTTCACTTCTGTGGCATTGAAGAAAAAAACCTAGGCCCCCCTGAGAAAAAAACTGAAAATAGTTCCCTGAGCCCAGGCAAAGCAGGTTGAGAGAGACCCCAGGAAAAGAGTAAACAAACAATCGAATACGAGCATGTGCAGTCTTATAAATGACAGCCTACATCACTTCACTGTATGAGTCCAGACACTTTCAAGTGGATGGTGGGATGGCCATCAGTAGGGTTATGAAAGTCTTCCTGTGGTGCTTTCAGCATCCCCTTTGAGAATAGAACACACTTAATATATTTAATAAATACTAAAAGGGTTTTGAGTGTAGACTTAATTATTGAAATTGTGTTTGTTTTGCAAACAAAATTTGACGGTCTTTAAATTTGATGATAATAATTAGGCTAATCCTTTGTTGAGGGGTTCCATATGTCTACCACCAGATCTATTTGTATCTTTTCTTGGAACAACTAAATCTCCAGGCTCTTCTGAATGAAGCCGTCTGAGGTAATTGTAAGGGATTAGGACATCTCTTTAAATAAGCAGGCAGAAGCACATCTAAAGTCTCACACAGTAGGTTAATGCAGCTCGGAATCAATGTCATTATGTTAAAGCAGCAGTGTAGCACTGTGGTGAGGAGCAGGACTTGTAACCGAAAGGTTGCTGGTTCAATTCCCTGCTGGTGCACTGCTGCTGTACCCTCAGGCAAGGTACTTAACCCTGAGTTGGCTCAGTAAATATCCAGCTCTATAAATGGATAACATGTAAAAACTGTAACCTATGTGAGTTGCTCTGGAGAGGAGTGTCTGCCAAATGGCAATAATGTAATGTAAATACAATATCGTTGCTTGTTTGATAGATCATTGATTAATCAGTTGATTATTCAAATTGTATAGATTTAAGCCTCAGGTATACAGCAATCCAGTTCTATCTGAGTGGCATTTTAGAGTTAACAGCAAGTAGCTGTGACCCATAGTTTTTTGTTGTCTAATCACCGTAATGATGCTCTGTGTATGCTTCCATATGGTAATTTATGATGATCAAATGTTAACGTGGTTGTATTAGCCTGGCTCTATTTTCATTATATTTCAACTTATCTGGTCAATGATGGCAGCATATGGAGGCTGGGGAGGAGCACACATTGCAGGGAACAGATCCAGTGTGTGATGTTGCGGAGGTCCCTCTCTGTCAGCCCTACCGAGATTACTGCTGGAGCTGACAGATGGTGGCAAAGTCAGACCTGCATTGCAGGTCACAACCATTTGCATATTAAAGAACTCACAGGCCGGACAAACTTCTGTGCTTTTTTTGCTTGTTCATAATTGCTCACACTTGTGTGCGTGTGCATGTTTGTGTGCGTGTGTGTGTGTGTGTGCATGTGTGTGCGTGTGTGTGTGCGTGTGCATGTGTGTGCGTGTGTGTGTGTGTCTGTGTGGTTGTGAGTGTACTTGGTTACCATGATGTAATCCTCCTCCTGAATATAAATGACAGAACTCCTACATCATTTTCTCTCTGTTCCTGGCAGCAATTAAGAAGCCTGATGACCAGCCACTCGTTGGTTAAAGACATAAAAATAAAACTGAATCACAAGCTTCACTTGTGAGTCACTAAAATATTTATGAACACAGTGTCCACGAGGGCACAGCAACTCTTTTCCAGTGCAACTTACATAGCACATACAATAAGACAGTCAATAAGAATACAATAAAAGCAGTCAAGATTGGAACTCTCCATAACACAACTGAGACTGTCCTTGTATAAAAGTGTATTGTATTGTAGGCACAACAGACTGTTATATGTGCAAGTGTCATAGTAGTAAGCTTGAATGTTAGTTCTTTAGGAAGAGTAGCTGGGGGGAAAGCGCAGTTTGCTTTATACTGGACATTAATTTGTATTTGCAAATTAACGTGTCAAATTTGCAGAGGTAAAAGTATTGAAAGCAATTTTGCCTGCCATTTTCTGGCTCTTCCCTGCAAGGAAAATAAATAAATAATGAATAAATAAATAAATAAAGAAAACTTGTGCGTTAGCTGAGTGCTACCGATTTTTCATTTTATTATCAAAGACCATTTAGTAGACCATAGGCTTCGAGACTTCGAGACACTTATAAATAAATATGTCCTCAGCAAGCCCTGTATTCTTGTATGCTGCTGTCAGCAATTTCGCTAAGTTATTTCAATTACAAAAAAAGCAAGGCAATAATTTATTATGGCCAGGCTTAAGTATGATGGAGGACATTCTCTGCCGGGGCAAGGAGTGCAATCTATTCTCAGCTTTTTTTCAGCTAACTTTCTGTTCTGTTGCAAGCTGCTGACAAAAAAAAGGGTCGTAATGAACTTGCTTACATTCCCCCACATTATTGAGAGGGACGTCCTCTCTGATTAGAGGTCTTTGCAGGTCTCATCGCTGCCCCCCTTGTGCTGCTGGTGAAACGCCGCTCGCGCAATCTGACCGCACCCCCATACATTACAGTGTAAAAACATCATTTATCTCAGGCCTTCAATGGCTCCTTTCAGCTGACTCTCTGAAATAACCGCAAACATAAATATGCTGCGTGGAAAGGGCCTGCCTGCATCCGAGCAAGTGCACACTGCCATGAATCAGTTTATTAACGGCCCGGGCGGTGGGATGGCGCAGCGTCCAGGCAAAGGCAAATTTATTCATTTTCCCTCATAAAGATGTGCTTCGGAATTTATTTTCACTCTAGCGCTGGGCGTTAAGATCTCCGATAAAGATGGCGTGAGATATCTTTACAAGGTGCTGTCGGTGTCAGTCTCTGTCTTGGTATTTGTACCCCAGCCTGCTGTGTCTAAATGGTGCTGGAGTGATACGGGGAGGACGACCGCTGTCTCTGATGTTACCGTGCCGTGTGTTTCAGTTTCAAATCGCCTAAGGCGGTACACGTAGATTCTCGCTTGTAATGTTGTGTGGTACAGGGTTTCCGTCTAGCGTTATCTGCCAGATCTGTATGTAGCCATCATGTGATCTCCCATGGAATACGCACATCTAAATTGTAGCGTGTACTGCGCTGCAGGTAGGCCTTGAGACAGAGTGCCTCAGTCAATCTGACTGAGAAGATGTTATCCACATCATGTGACCTGGTGTGCATGGTCGCAGGTGCTTTGCAAGTAATGCAATGCAGGGCAGTAGTATTTTAAGGGGATTGTTACTGAAGATGGAGCTTGTCTGGGGATTAAACCCACCACCTTCAATTATCCAGACACTTAAAACAGCTTATGATCTGGTGTGTTTCTATGCCAGGTGAATGTATTGGATTGTCATTACATTTTACGGCCTTTTACCAGATCATCTACAGGAATGCATTTTGCGCTTCTCCTTGTCCAGGCTGTCAAATGCTCATTTTTACTGATATCATCCCCCCCCCCGCCCATCTTCCCCTCACAAGCCTTTTTCTTGCTTACAGCTGAGTTTACCATTCTGTCTTTGCTTGCCTTGTCATTTCACCACTATATCCCCTAAAACCATAACCTACCAGTGGGCAGTTCCCTCCATGTTGCTGTTATTCTTTTGGGAAACCTGTTTGCTTTCTCCCATTTAGCTCCTCTATTATGGAATGAAGTGCAGCCAAACAATAGAACCGAGCTGGCTCTTCACTGTAAGCACAAAATATGTATATAATTTTGAATATGTCAGATGTTGCAAATATTAGGCAACAATATCTATGGTTAGATAATGCCAATATGATACTGATTTAAGCAGTCAATGCATCACTGCTCTTCTCCCTAATGTGAAAGAGCGGAAGTGTTTATTGAGTTTATCATAGTTGTTCAGCAGCTAGGCAGAGGGCCGCATTTGGATAAGCTCTCTGAAAATGTTGTTTGGGGAGCTGCATAATGTAACCATTGTCACAATAATAATGCCCAGCATTCTGGAAAAGGAACCAGGCTCCCTTGTCTTCTGAAATGAAAAGGGGTGAACACATAACACAGACAGCCTGTTTAATACACTGTGACCTTTCAAACTACCCTAAAGACACGCACAATGCCCCCACTGTCAAAATGTTCTTCCAATCACGTGCCTTCTGTGATACCTTACAATACAGATGATTGTTTTAGCTATAATAAGCAAAACATTTGTTATTCCATACAAATTGTTTTTTCAACTGGAATCTATTAGTTTGAGCTACGTGTTTTCTTTGAGATAAATTGTATTTCTGTTTGAACAGGTGTTATGTATTGATGTATCCAAATGTCCCTCGTAACGTTGGATTTTTATATTTACGTATTTATTGTATTCACTGCAATTATCTAATGTATGCACGGTATGGTGTTGGGTAGTCCTGAATAAACGAAGTTAATTAATGAGGCTGTCATGAACATCCTGTTATGGAGGATAAGCATGGCATTTCATACCTTGAACGCTGTGCAAATGATGTCTGGGCTTTCTGCCTTTTTAAATCCAATCAACAGATGTCACCCTTTAAGGTAAAGGTTTGATAACTTTCCATCTTTTGATCCTTTTAATGTTGTTATTTGGAGGATGAAATATGAAAGAGACAGGACCTTCAGTTGATATATCAAAGTATAAACACGGTTAATGATTTTTCCAGTTACGCGCTGGCAGATTCATTCTAAATTGTGTTAAAAGTAAGTGGACAGAAGAAAAAAGAAACAGTGTTTAATTTAGTGTTAATATCATTTAATGAAATCCAACTTTGTTCTACTTATCATAATATTCTGAGCTGGAATCGATATGAGTATGAGGAAATGGTCGTACCCTGCTCCAAATATTTAATGAGGAGTCCTTCCTCTGTTTGCACCACAGCTGCATGTTTTAAGTCCTGAAAAAAATGTCTGTTTTGAAGTAATTTTCCTTTTGATAAACGCAGACATTAAGCACCTCAAACAGCGAGTGTTTTTTTTTTCTTCATACAGCATTCTGAGCTGTCAGAAGATTAAAAATGCAATGTGTTATCAAACCTTTTATGTTGATATGGACATATTGATTTGCTCTTTCTTTCCCCTGTGAAATCCAATTAAAGTCGCTGAAGCAGACGTTCGTCGGTCAAGGAAAAGTTTACATTTTTAAATGACCACAGAAGCAATGTGAAACTCAAAGCTGTCATTAGCACTGGTTGTAGAGCAGCATTGACCTTTAAAGACAGATTATTTTCTGCTCAGGCTTTACTTCATACAGATTTGAACCGGAGTCCCCGTGGTAATAACTATGTGCTGCAGGAGACGGGTACCAAACTCTGCCGATGGTTATTTCATGTTTCCTTTTTTTTTCCTTTTTTAATTAGAAACTTCATGGACTCATTACACCGCACTTGTATTGATGTCCGTGAATCTCAAAGTGACCATTCTAACTCAATTACATCAAGGTCAGCGTGGCTGGTGAGAGAATTGTGGAAAAAAAAAAGGTGCCTCAATCTGACACACACGCGTAATCCCAGCGGACACCCTGCCGAGCGGTCCTTGTTAACACTCCAGCAGCTGCATTGTGTCTTCAAACCTCAGATTGATTTTCTGACCAAGGGCATTTTCAAAATGATTAACAGGAAATAAAAAAAAAAAAACATTTTTTTTGTTGCATATACTTGATCAATTATTCTAGCCATGTAGAGACACAGGAAAGCATACCACACTGAGTGGTAGTCCCACAGCTCTTTGCAGCTTCTAGAAAATCCTCGGTCTCATTTTTTTCCATCAATGTGACCTCTGAAAAAATCGCTAGAAAAACATGCAATTCAATCAAGTGTGTAATTTATCCCATACAAGGGTGCCCTTTACAGTGTAACCCCAACAAAGCAAAAACAGGGGGTTGGAAAGTACCAGAACATCTCACAGAGACCAAGAGGATTTACAGATAAAAACAATTACAATCACCACAACTGTAATCACAGTTATGATTACTCCCTGAAGCAAAGCAAGTCATTGATTGTTTAAAATCATTGATTGTTTTAACACTACAGTGTGCATGTTGTCAAGAATCGGTTATTGCCTTTAACAGAATAACAACAATTCAGTATATTACAGAACATTTTAAAAATTCTTAAAAGAGGGAGATTCTGTTGTGACTTAGAGTCCACCTTGGAAGACCCCTGGGTCTTTAGGCATAGCGTCTCCAGCACTCTTGGAATTTGTCTTTCTGGGATTGTGAATTGTGATATTGGAGAAGTAGAATTGTTTTTTTTTTTCAAGGGGATACATGCAGGTTTTTACTCATCCGTTGATTCAGTGGGCTCTACAATGTCCCTCCTGCTTATGATTTTTGAGCTATACTTGCTTATCCATGTAGCATTCTCTCTTGTAAGATACAAACAAAATGCAAGAGCACTGTGCGCTTATTTCATTTCGTCCCAGCTGTTTCAGATGCTGTTCCAAAACACCAGTTTGAGCCATTGCAATTCGCCAAGATCTTCAGCAAGAAACAATAGGCTGGCTGCTGGTGATTCTCCTGTATATCTGCTACCCCTCTAAATCCACATTTCTGTGGAAACCAAAAAAAAGGTCTCAAATGTATTCTCCAGTTGGGTGTTGGGGAGGTGGGGGGGGAGAGAATGGAATGAAAGGCATTATGGGATGCAAAGTGGACACACTGGAAGAGAGGAACACCACAGATGGCACTATCTTGGTTGTAATCAGTGATTTTCATGTGGTTACACGCTGCGTAAAGTGCAGCCTTCGGTGATTGCGCTTTATCTGTGGTAATGTCAGGCCAATTAGAGAAGCTCCTCATCATCAGGTCGTCTTGTGTACAATGGCCTTGTTTGTCTGAAGCAATCAAGGAAGACGCAAGATGCCTGCACTATCAGTTCCTCTTGGTGAGACACACAAAAAAACAGGGAAAATGGGAGCCGCCGTAAAAGAACACCTGAGAAAGGAACAGAGGACACTCGGAATAATCCCTACCAAATCATGTGTGCTTCCTTCCTGCTTTCTCTATTATCATGCAAGACAAAGTTTAACTTTATACGCCTCAGCGTCCTCTCCTGACCCTCAAACACTGTTCGTTATTCAACCCACTCAAAATCAGGCAGAGAATAACTTACCGCCTTCTTTCTTGTCGTTATTTTCTCGGGTTGTGTTAATAATAGGCTCAGATCAAGTATTGTGCTGAAACATATGACGCTCCAACCATGAAAAATAGCAAACAATATTTACTAAGCGAAACTTCGAACAGTGGGAGGGTAAATTGCTCTTGTGATATTGCAGGCGTGCCATCCCCAGGCTCAAATCTCAGATATGTCACACCTTCCGATTTGATCGGGGTAATAACTGAATTTCTTTGTCACGCGTTGAATCACATGTGAAGGTGATCTCTATGGATCCAGTGACATTTTGAAATAATTCAGCTTGTCAGAACTCTGATGGCAACCACCCCCTGACTAAATTATCACCTCACCATACGTGAAATCCTTTCATGTTTCCATCGATCGGCGCCATGCGATTCAATGCCTGTTGCTTGAATACCGATAAAGGCTCTTCCTTCATCTGCTTTCACGGGTGATCAGTTCAATTGTTTCCATTATCTCAGCCATGTTCCTATCTTATAGTTATTTATGCCCGGGTGATGCCACACAAAGCAATTCCTCTGCCAATGCCAACTGAAGGACAACCTTATTGAAAGTGTTTCCTCGCTCTACGTTTAAGCATCTATCAGTCCGATTCATTTGGCCCTATATCTCCAATGTCAGACAAATATGTAAAGGGCCATCTGTTGCTGCATTTCACCTAAAGTGTTACCCCAAATGTTCTAGCATAGCCATTAAAACTTGACATGAGAAGTGGCGAAATACACACGTGTCTTGTTCACTGGCTGTTTTTTTACATGGAGACTTTTCATGGAGTCTGTTTCATACACTCACTGAACAGATTCCTCTTCTGGGCCATCCTTTCATTCAGAACTCCAAATGAAATATTAGTGTGGACACTTTCGGCAAATGACCAGCACCCATCACATCTATTGATACATAAGCTGCATGTTAGCCTGCTGTTTAAACACACGTGCCACTATATTTCCCATTGATGGTGAGGGTTTCTTCAGCTGACTGTCAGGTCACTGTTAGGTAGTCATAATAATGGAACAGGATCACCCCTATTGCCACAGAATCTTTGCTTCTCATTTAGCATGCTTGCTATCTTCCCCCCTGCCAAGGCTGTAAGCCTATAAAATGTCTCTCTGCTTTCCGTACTGTGCTCAGCTGCCTTGGCTTCATAGTCCGATTAACCCTTTCTCCCCCTTGTCCCTCTCTTCTTCCTTCTCTGGCCCTTGTTGTAATCTGAGCAACAGGTACTCCTGTAGCCCAACCCCTTGCTGTAGGTGGTTACTGTAAAAAGCATTCACCCTACATCATTTAATATGCATCACAAGAAACTCAGACATACAGAGGATAAGAAAACCAGTTTGTTACCAAATGCCCTGTGTTTTCTGTTTTTGCGATTACCTATAAATATTCTACCCACTGATTCGTGACAATGCACTTGTAAAAATGTCACGTATATTTTGATTGATTGATGACAGCTGATATCGAATGGCATAAATGTCTACTCCTGGGATCTCATCAAAAAACAGATGAGCTCAATCAAGCTACAGCACTGGGCTTTCTTTTCTCTCCCTCTCTGTCTCTCTCTGTCTCTCTCTCTCTCTCGCTCTCTCCCTCTCTCTCGCTCTCTTCATGTGGGCTTCGCTGCCTGCAGACACAGCTGTGACACTGATATTTGCGGTAATGCGAGGGGCCCCACTTGATTACTGATGACCTTTTCTGTGTTCGGGGGGATGGCATTCAGCGCAGAGCCCGGCTGAGTGGTGAAGCCGTTTGTGTTGTTTCCACAGGTAGACGGGAGAGTCTCGGGGGCTGGAACAGGGGATGGGGGGGATGGAGGGACAGGGGGAAAAGTGGAAGGGTGGTTCACAGCTACCGGGGCAGAGGGGAGCCGAGAGACAGCTGTTGCTGGGAGACTGGGGACAGCTGCAGACAGCAGGGAGATTTGGGGGGAGTACATGGTTTGAATGAGTATCAGGCTGTGCAAGAGCAGGAAATGCATCAGAGAAGGATATCTCTGTGGAGTGTGTGTGTGTGTGTGTGTGTGTGTGTGTGTGTGTGTGTGTGTGTGTGTGTGTGTGTGTGTGTGCGCATGTGCGTGTGCATGTGTGTGTGTCAGGGGTGTATTGATATGTGACAGGGTACAACTAACCCCTTATAGAATCTTGTTCAGGACCGTCAAGGTCCTTTTGTCCCGACACTATTGTCCAGGGTACTGGCAGTCCTGAGCTGGACAATGGAGCTGGTGACTGCCTCAGCTCCCTCTGACAAAGGGTACTGCAGGAACCATGTGTGTGTGTGTGTGTGTCTGGAATTGTGAAAGACTGTGGCATACACAACACATGTGATTGACCCAATGGCAGTGTGAAATTTCAGAAACAGGACCTCATTGAGACTGCTCTCTCTGGAAACTCTTCCACATCACCCTCCCACCACCCCCCAATCCCTACCCCCACCCACTACTACCACTGTACTCCACATTGTGCATACTTATGCATATGCATAAGTTAAACGCAGCTCTAAGATGTCCATAAAGCTATACACAGACAGCATAAGACGGTCTGTGCCCCCTTTGTTATGACACAGGGGTGACAGCACGGTGCAATGGGAGTTGCTGCACTTTGGATACATGCACCCCGCGCGCACGTGGTCATAACGTACAGCTTGTCATGACAGCATGCCTCTGAGGAAGACTTTGATCTGACAGCGCAGCCTAACAGAGTACAAGGCAGAATCTCTCCGTGGCTAGAAATATAATGCATGCTACAACAGCACTGTTATCAAATCTGTACCTAAGACGGTGTTCATCACATTCTTATTTAGCAGATGCCTTTGTCTGGGGAAATTTACATAGCTCATTTTTTTTTTACATATTATCAATTTATGCATCAGGGTCTTTACTGATGCAATTCAGGCTAAATACAGTGCTAATTCTGGGGAAACAGTTGACTTCTCTGAGGAATCAAACCTAAAATCCTCTGGGTATAGGTGTGGCTCCATATCCGATTTTCCAGCTATCCATGGAGCAGAACACCAGAATGCAACAGCAGGAATTGAGGTCAGAGAATTCTGAAAACAAATAAAAACCTTTACTCACTGTACTGGTGTTACTGGATTTTGTCCACACCATGACATCCCAGTTTATCCTTACAGAGGTGAATTTACAGAGGTGCATTTTACTGGAGTAATTCAGGCATGTTCAGGCATTCAACAGCTGTGTCCTGCCTTTGATATCAGTGACAGCAATGTAATTATGTATATTGATGACATTCATTAACATTATAATAATATAATAGTTATTTTAATGAATTCATCATTTGTTACAGTTTGTCTCCTAATGATAGTACACAGGTTAAATGAAATGATGACCCCCTAGAAATAAGTAAAAGATTGGATATTTTGAATCTACAACACCCAAAGTAAACAGGCAAAGTAAAAGTGCCAAGTATGGATCAGCTGAGAGTGGTGTTCAACTGACTGAGACATTAAACTCCTAAACATATCAGAGATTAGACCTAGATTGGTCCTGCTCATGGAGTCATTTTGTGCTGACCAAATGTCTAGTTTAAATATAGGGAGGACATGGAGCTTATCAGGGCAGTAGCATCTTCACAACATTTTTACAAATATTCAAACTAAAGCCAATTTGCAAGTCACGGGCAGACAATTGTGAAAAGAGTTTTTTTTTCATTTGTTGTTTTCAAATGGGTAATTTGTAGCAAATTTGCAAAGCATCTCTACAATACTAAACCTTCCTCTGATGGAACTACTGTATACACATAACATCCTGGCATTTTCATCATTAATTTTGGAATATTGTATCTAACAACTTATTTGTTAAATATAATATAAAAGAACATATATTATGTAAATATTGTAAATAAATATAATGTAATTTATACAAACAAATTGTTTGCTAAAGAGCTTGTGGTGGTATTAAATAAACACACTCTCTGTTCATTAATGAATTGATATTCAGTGGCACTTACTCTCTGAGGATGAGTCGTTTTTTTTTTTTCAGCTGAACTGGACTTTGTCACACAAAGTCATAGAGTTTGGTGGCTGTCCAAACTCTTTATACAGTAATAGAGGGACTCTTGTCATAGCTGGCCAACAACAGGCAAATTGATACACAGGCCCATTGAGGCGATCTAGAGTGCTGGCTATTTATCAACCACAAGGGGGCACTGCATCATCCACAGAGCCACAGGGCCCCTGCTAAATTGCAATAACACTTTATATTAATGTACCATATGCATTATTAATATTCATTTCCGTACACATTACAAAGTGGACGTCGCACATCCCCCATGAAAGAGAGAACTACTCTCTGTTTTATTGAATGAAAGTGATCCTTCTGTGTACCGCCTGATGGTATTGGGGAAGGTCTGGATTCAAAATATTTCCCATCTGACTCAGTGAAAATTTATGGCATTTACACAGACCACCTGACTGCCCAGAAGTTTCCAGGTGTTAAATAAAGTACATACAAGTATAATTTCAAAGCTCTTTACAATGCCAGGTAAGTCACAGGCAGATTCACACACAACCTGGGGACAGGCAGCAGACAGTAACAAAGCTACCAGGAATAAACTAAACACAGTGAAGATTAAGCAGCTAAATTGAGATTTCTGTATGAAAGTGCATAACGACAGTGGAGAAAAAAAGACTTGCTGTAGGCAGATTGTAATCAAGTGTCCATTCATTGAACATGCATAACAGCAGGAATGGCCCACGCTGACCTGAGATCTCGACAAAGTTCATTGTCTCGACAACTGTTCATTGTCGTTGTAAATACCCACAATGCTAAACTGTAATTTAAACACATTCAATCTTGTATTGTCATTGAAGTTATCCTTACCATGTGTAACAATGAACTGGAAAAAAGAGAACTGATGGCTGATCGGTTCATGGTCTTCAGTTTGACAGATATTCCAACCACTAAAAACATCTGCCTATTAGAACTGCTTTCAGAGAAACATCCAGGCAGTTTCAGACAAGGTGCTAAGTTAATCAATTAATCATCTGAACTTACACTGAGTGAGCACTTTAAACAAGATGGCATTCAATCCCATATTTGTCTATTGATTGCATACATCCTCTCTTTGTGAAGAGAAAAGTCTCTCTTAGCCAAGCAGCTGAACCAGGAGAAATACAGCAGAGCTGGCAAATATAACTGCAAAATAAGTTGACTCATGAAAAATGACTTTGCCTTATGATATCTCAATCAAACTTGTCATGGGGGCAGCATCGCCTGTAAGAGTAATCGCACAGTGATTACCAGTATCTTTGACCCAGATACATCAAGTGGAGGGGACACTAAGCATTCTAAACACGGTTTCACATTTCTGACATATAATCTTTATTATGTTTTCTCTTTTCCGGATTACACATGGGACGAACAATGACGCAGTCTGCTGTCTCAGTACTTGTCCCTGTTTGTTGAACGTGTTAGAGCGATACAGCTGCATATCCCCTGACAGATTTTTTTTTTAGGTGACATGAATCTGTCCAGTAAGCCTTTGAAGAGCTCTATCACCAGAATTCATGCAGACTGCGGTCAGTGTAGCTCCATGCAGTAGCGGAAAGGTGTTGTCTGCCATAACCTTCCGCTGGGTGATGCACATGCAGCCAAGCCTTGAATCGGCAGGCCCTCTGTCCCATAGTTCAGCATGAGCTGCTGTTTCGTGACAGCTCCAGTCTTGCCACTGCCTGCGCTAGAAAAATGACCTGCACAGAGCACTGAGCTCTCTCGCCTACCTGATTGACAGGTAAATGAATCACATGTGACCTGTGCTGGAATCTGCATCAACGGAGCAACTGACTGTCCCGACCCGACGGGGTTGCTCTTCTCAGACACGTTCCCCGTCTGTACTCAGTGTGAGTGGTGGAATGAACTCCCCACAGAGGTTAGGACAGTGGAATCACTGGCCATCTTTCCAGGCAGACTGAAGACCCACTTCTTCAGAATGAATCTCGGTCCCACTTCAATCCCTGCCCCCTAACACCTGATACCTCTAGTATTTGATATTTATTTTACGTGTAGCGTTGCAATGTATTTTGGGTTCTGTGTTCTAGTGACAGATGTATGGTAAACTTGACTTCCATAAGATTGCACAAGTTAACTTGTGATAGGGCTCAAATAGTGTTATGCTCACACTCACTGGTCTGGGAGTATTGTTAGCTTGGTCTGACACTGTTGCTTGTTTAAACTGAATGGATACACTTACGTTGTATTGTGCCGGAAGTCACTCTGCATAAGAGTGTCTGCTAAATGCATGTAATGTAATGTAATGAGGAGCTTTATGTGTCTTCTTTCATGAACAAACTTTAGAATCAGCAGGATTCAGCTGAGAAAACAACCTCATCCTGAGGTTAAAGTTTCTAATGAAAGAAAACACGCAACAAGGGCACAGTATGAACAAACTCTTGCAGGTCAACATGTTACATGAGGCACACCTCACAGCATACATATGAGGAAAGTAGGTGAATGTGTCCAGTTCTATTTGCAGGCAGAAGTCTGGCTATGGAAACTGAAAGGATGATTGTATTGCAGTTTCAGTCTCATAGTGTTATTCATTAAACTTGAATGCTAAGGGCATACTAATATGAACGTTGTCAATAAGCAGCTGTTACAGTGTTAGAATCTCCCATGGAACATTTAAAATACATTCTAAGAGTCTTTAAAAAAATCTCCACCTGAATCATGTATAATATTAACTGCATAAAATATTCAACATCTTAATTAGTTCGATATCCTTAATATTTTATATCCTTAATTTCTCTCTCTCTCTCTCTCTCTCTCTCTCTCTCTCACACACACACACACACACACACACCACACACACACACACACATCTATATGTATAATTATTATCATTATTATTATATTGTATTATTTATTGAACACAACAACCTCTGCACTCATGCATGAGATGAATGAACCGGTTTTTCCAAAGCACTTGCATGCAGCTGACAGATATTTTTCACACTACAAATCACACAATGCACCACAGCAAGGTGTGGACTGATGGGTGCTACTCTGCTGACATCATCCGATCAACTCGCAGGAACCTGATTAATCACAGGTTTGTTCTGTGGCCCCCAGTTATCATTCACACATGACACGGCCGGTGACAAATCCAGGCCATACCCCTCAAGACTTAACTTACACTTTTTCACATCACAAGGCAAAGGCATATGTGTCTGACAAGATTTTTACATTTATACAATCCAGACAATCTGTATTATCAGTCTCTGAAGAGATACATGAGCTGACATATTTGCTTTAGTAAACACATTTTTTTCAACAATCGAGAATTTTATCTCGTATAAAATGTCATATTAAATTCCTTATGTCATGGTCAGGGCTACATAAGGCTAAGTTCTTAACAAAATGAGTTGAGATATTACAGCTATTGTGGATCCTTAGTAATATGCCTAAATCTGAGTAATGTGCTAAATCTGAGTCCAAAACATAGGGGAGTCGAAAAATAGGACAGAGTGCATAGGAATAATAGTGTAAACAAGGCTGTAAATGAATATTTGTCAAGAATCTCTATACAGGGGGTATAAAATGGATTTATTCAGAAGGCGGCAATATTATTTGTAGTTTGTGTAATTACTGAGTAAGGATATCACTGGGACATCAAAGTCTGCAGAGTTTTCTTTTGAAGATAATTGTGCATATGAACGTTTTCAGCAGCCATTGTATCTTCTGAGTTTTTCAGAAGCATCAACCCATTGACTGTAACAGCCTTCCCAGCCCCCTCAAAGGAGCCATCAATAACATCACAATCTGTAACACTGCAAATGCAAGGATCTGATTCTCGATTCTCCATAACGTGCCTGAAAGGCCAACACTTAAGGTGCGCCCAGCTGTCAACCAATACAGTTAGTACATTTTAAATGTGCTGTCAACTTGTCTTTTCTTGAAATATCGATTATCACTAGGACTAGGGAAGGCTGTAGATTGTGCAAGTTGAATGAGTATGAGAATGCACACAAGCATATCATATTGTGTCACTGACTGACATCATTGTTCAGAGATAACCTAGAGATCATGCAGCCAGAGTCACTGGTTATTTCCGTGTTTTTCAGCAGGAATTTTACATGTTGAAATAGTAATTAACACATCTTTTCTGGTGTTGGCATAGTGACTTGGCCCCTACTTTGAAGTAATTCAAGGCCTTTTTCTTTTTTGAACAGCATTTCAGTTTGAAAGGAACATAAACACTGTGAGTAATGAACAGACAAAACAAGGAGTAAAGATAAGGGCTGACAGGTGTGTGTGTTTTGTCTTAAATGTTTTTTTTTTTTAACCTTTGCTGAAGGTGACATAAATCAGTCTCTTACTGTGAACTTACATTCCACCTTGAGAGCACCTAGCTTTTTATCAATATTAATGGTTATCCTCCTTACTTAGGCTAAGCTATTTCACACTTGGTTAGCTAGGGTATAAAACTGTCTCTAGAGCGGCATATTTACTGAGGGCTGCCTAAATATTTTCCAGATCCATAAGCACAATGCAAAACCTTGTACTCTTAAATATTCTGGAATTTTACTTCTCCTTTTTACTTCCTTGATCAGGCATCACTACGCCAAAGCAACACTAAGAGCTTTCGAAAAGGAATGGAACGAGTCTCGTTGGGAAATGTTCCAGTAACGCACTCTGGATCTGCTTCCCTGTTCTACTCCCAAAAAAAAGTCATGCAGTATTTCACTCGGCCATTTCAAAAGGATGGAAGGCTTCTGTTGTTTCCTTTGAGAATAAATGTAAGGCTGATTTTGGAATCTTGGAAGAAATATTACATGACAGCAGATGGGTTCCACACTCTTGTCTTCTGAATGTGTTGGACAGTAGCTGAATGGAATCCTTTTTAACTCTCTGAATCTCACTTTCTTTGTGTAGAACAAGTGAACTGATTGGTGGAACAGGGTGTGCAAAAACTCTGTTTGGCAAGAGAAAACACACTGTGTAGTTTCACCAAAGATGATGATGGTTTCAATGTACTTCTTGTTTGTCTCATTGAAGTAGGGGAAAAAAATCAACATTGTGTTTTTAGGGAGGGAACCAGAGTATGCATTTCACAAGGAAATCCAGCTGGATAATTTGAAAAACATGACTAGTGAGAGTGTCGGCTGATTTACACAAAGACATTCTTTATCTCAATCCTTACATCGACTCTATGAAGACATCACCCCCTCCCCACTACCTCCACCCCTCAACCCTTGCTGCCTCCTCTTTGATATGGGCCCATTGCCAGCATACATGTATTCACAATTCATTTCCCACCTCTGAACGAAACATTCAGGCCCACAGCCTGGGTCCTAACCTTGAATTGGTAAGTAAAATCAGAAAGGCCATAGGATGTATAGCATATGTGTACAGACAAAATAAGTGTTTCAAAGCTCTTCATTCACATACCAGCACAAATAGGCTTCAGCAAAAAATGAAGAATATTCCATGATATTTTATATCCAACTAATCTAAACATTGGTTATTTCCAAAACATACTATTGGTAAAAATCTGAAATTATCCATCCAGAGAAAGAGAGTGAGAGAAGCAGTGAATATTTCTTTTGTCCTAACAACTATTTAATATTACATATAGAAAGTTGGAATTATGACTGTTGTTATAACTTGCATTCAGTAAAACTTTCCCCAATATTGTCACATGAATTCACAGATTATAGGCCAATATTAATCCATTTGTTTTAATTGTTCAAAGTCCTCCTGCTGTATGGCATACCGACACATTATTGATGTGCCTAACAGAGAGAGCCCAAGGTACTGTTTTAATGATAATATGAAAATAGTATGAGTACCATGTTTATACTGTGCATGTACATCCTTGGATGGAATAAAAATACATGGAGGAAGAAATGTCTCCTATAGTCATTAGTCAATCCACAAAAAAAAAAAAAAAAAAAAAAAAAACGCTGAATCGATTTTCTAAAACTGCATGAAGGCCCATTATACCTTTACCTTCCTCTGTCAGCAGTTTTCCTTCCTTTTCCCACATTCCTCCTGCATCCCATGAGGAAGCAAACCCATGATGTCCACCAGAGGTGGTCAACAACCTGGTCCAGTTCTTCACCTCGCACTCTAAGCCAAAAATCTCACAAACTGTGACTGGGCTAAGCTCTATAACTCTCTCCGATTTTGTCTTAATAAGAATACATTTTATTCTCTTCGGGATGGCATTGTAGCATAGTGGTAAGGAGCAGGATGTGTAACCAAAAGTTGTACCCTTGGGCAAGGTACTTAACTCAGACTTTCCTCAGTAAATATCCAGCTGTATAAATGAATAACATATTAAAAAAAAATGTAACCTATGTAAGTTGCTCTGGATAAGAGCGCCTGCTAAATGTCAATAATGTAATGTATTACTTGGGCATTCATGTTATAAATACAATGTTGAATCTTTTTTTGCAGAGTTTACCCTTAAAGAAGTTCAGGGAGGACAGCACAGAAGGGTATTCACCTTCTGATGCAGAAGACCATGCGTGCCTCTGGAGGTTTGCCAGTGAAATATTATGCAAATCTGTGGCCCTGCAGAGCATGGCATACACCTCCTTCACCTCCTACACCTCCTTCGCAGGGTTGTCACTTTCACCTTTTGGCCAAACCATCATCTGCTTTAAATGGCTAAATAATTCTCTCCTTCTCTATATTAGCCACACCATGGATTACACAGATAAGTGCTATACATTACACTGGTGGATGTAAATCCCCGTAACCCTGAACCCCCCCCAATGTTATTTATTTTATTATTATTAGTAGTAGTAGTAGTAGTATTAGCATTAGCATTAGCATTAGTATTAGCATTACTATCATTAGTATTATCATTAGTACTATTTAAATTAAAGGATCTGTTATGGGAATGCTGGGGAGATTTAGAGGGCTTGCATACCTAAGAAAACTAAGGCGTTTCATTGGTTCATATGAAGTTCACAATAAAGCAACACCATGAAACCAGTGGAGCTATAAAGAGGGGTGATGAAACCAGATAACTCCTATTATCACATCTCCTCTTTTTTTGTCATGCTACCTACCCCATTTACGTTTAGGACATATCTTACGGCGTTACATAAAACATCCTTAGAATCTAGCAGAGCATGAAATAGAGTTTGCTTGACTACGCATTGAACCGAGATTCAATGAAAAATTCAATTTGGCTCTCAGGATTTTGGAACAGCCTCGCCGTTAAGGCTGCACCATCTACCCCGCATAATGCTTCAGACATTCAAAAGCAGTCAGGATTGCATGTCATTGTGAAAGCAACCCCTGCTTTGTTGCCATTTTGCCGCGATTTCTAATTTCACAGAGTCTTGATCACCTTCTTCGGGATGTAGTCTCGACAGGCCATTCGGTTCCGAGCTCTGTTTCTGAGTCAGTGATGATGGAGTGTTAAACAGACTTAGGCTGCCAGCGCAATCGTTCCTTAACATATCAATCCACATTCATATCAGGTAGAGAGGAAGAGAAGGAGATGGCAGGGCTAGATGGCAGAACAGACGGGTTGCCCTAAAATCCAGAGTGGAGCACTGCTGCTGTAGCCTGGAGGGAGTTACTCTACTGCCGTTTCTAGTGTCAAACTCCAGCTGCACGAATTGCCAACAGAATGTGGAGGAAACGAAACTGTTATCTCTGCAGGTTGTCTTGTATAATGGCTTCTGAAAAGAAAGCGATGAACAATAAGAGGAAAGGCAGCGATTACAAATTAAGATCTCCAGAGCTGAAATGAATATGGACAAAGAAATAAAATATATGCAGCACCATGCACCAATATTATTTGTGAAGTTGTGGAGTTGTCCAAAATATACTGATAATGAAAATGTAGGTTGACAGAATGTATCTGTGTACCACATAGCAGGAGGACTTTGAGCAATTAAAGCAATTAAAAACAAATTGATTAGTATTTGGCTATAGTCTGTGAATTCATATGATGATATTGGGGGAATGCTGCACTTAATACGAATTGTAACAGCGGTTGTAATTCCAACTTTCTAGATCTAAAAAAAAAATCATTATTTCTTCTCGGACTATGAACACAAGCATAACCCCCACCCCCCATCCCCCATCCCCCAAGAGACTGTTGGGCGTAATAGGCCTGGAATGAGATGGACAATGTGACATACATAACTAGAGTTTAATAGTAGACAAATAGAGGTCACTGCTTATACATAGAATTTGTGCTACAGTACATACATATTCAGTTCTCTGTGCTTCCCAGATGTTCTTTGCAAAAGGTCATTCAGAGCTCTGAGTTTACATTCAGTCCTGGATCTCTCTTCTGTAATTTAATGAAGTTTTGCAGGTGATACATTGTGGATCTCTCACTTGCCATTTAAAGGATAAGGTATCCTAGGGACAGGATTTTTACATTGGTTGTTAATATTGGTATGGTTATTAAAATTGTGAGTTTTGGGCCAGTGGTAGTAACATTGTAGGCATTCATCAAATTTCAACAACATCGACATTTATCTCCACGGGAAGCTGTTGTGAAGTACATTAAACTGTCAGAAAAAAATCAACGAAACATGGATTATGGCTTCAGTCCATATAAATTGAACCTTGAGTGTACAGATGGTGAAACTCAAAATGGCAAAGCTGACAAATCACAAAGCAGCAAGGACACATGAGGGATTAGAAACTAAGTAAGCTAGAGATGTTGCTGCAGTTACAGCTGATCTATGAATGGACCGCATAAATACATTTGGAGACAATCCTTCAATCGGGAGTCCTATCCTTCACAGTATGCCCTTCAAGAGAATCGAGTAGCGTTGACATTTGTTTTCTTGTCAACAAATGGCCTTGTTTTTCAACTTGTTTTGTGGAAATCACCAACCAGTGCTGCTAGCTAGCTACAATGACACCAAGACAGTATATGATATTTTGTTATTTTTTGTTATATTTCGTTACCTGTTTTACATTTAGTTACAATTATTTACATTTAGTTACATGCAATAGTTTGAGTTACCATACTCAAGTGTTCCCTTGTTGTGTACTTTGCCTTCATGATCACCAGGAATTGAGGTCTGAAATTTCAAGCTTTCCTGCAATCACTGGAAAACATAACTTGACAGAGAAGAGCTGTCACTTAATTTTGGGAGGATTTGAGAGAAATTCACCTTGTATTTTCCAGAGAGTGGTGTACAAACCAAACATTCTGGGAGATGAAAATTGCTTCGCTAAGATTGGATAAATAAATGTGTGACAAATGTTCTTCCCAGGGTGCTTTGCAAATAAACCCTGTGCAAATACAGAGTGGTGCTGAAGTGACACACTGCAGCTGGAGTTGTGGAGTCACTGATGAGTGCTGCATTACACCGTCCCAGGTCTCAGACAGGGCAACCTAACACACCAAGATTAAACATGCTTCACAGCCTCATGATGTAGCACATATCTGTGCAAAGCCACACTCTCCCTGCCTTCTAACACCAGATAGAGGCGCCTGCAAGCACCAGATCTAACAGCCGAAAATGTTTGGCCAATGTCTCATTAGTCCCAGTGTGGCCCTGAAGTAAGGGTGAGGAATTGGGTGCAATTGACATTTCCCTTGGAGGAAATCACAGATAATTTCCTTTTCCCAGGGAAAAAATAACCCTAGGGGCTTTGAATTATTATCTTCCTTCTTCTTCATTAAGAAAAATCTACACAGACTTATCAGCATCCTGCTTCTGTTGGCATTTGCAGCCAGATAATTGATTGTGTTTAGGAGGACTTTCTTATTGGACATGGATCTCGCTAAAGGAAGGAGATATAAGGCTTAATTAAGTTTGCCTTCCGAGGGCACACACAGACAAAGACACAGTGACCTCTGGTGCAGGGAATGTAATTGAAGCGATGGTGCTTCATAAAACTACACTCATATACCAAAAACATGCTTTTTTTTGTCCTGTGCTTTTACTTACATTTATGAGCACATGTGCTTGTGAAACATGCAATCAAACGACATGTCGTTATTCAAATATTGGCAGACCTATATTACCTTGTTTTTTTGGCATTTATGGGTTCCAAAATTACATTGATAATAATTTTACATTCTATATATAAGACACTTGTAAGAACACCACTATTTTCAATTCAATTCATCTAAATTCCCATACAGTCAAAGCACAAAGGCTGCATGTGACATGGTTATAGCAGTACTTTTATTTGGTTTACAGTCCGATGAACGGATCACACCTGGCCATGGGCCAAGGTTGTTGACCCCTCAGTGTCGACATCATAATCAGGGAAAAGAAAAGGAGAGGAGGTGGTGAGAGGGGTTTTCATTACCATGACAGGACCGATCCATCTAGCTTTGATTACTCGCATTGGGATTGTCCGAAAATTCTGCTGCCCAGGCTTCATTTGGAACTTCAGTTGTGAATTATATTTCAAATGATATCGCAAATGGTTCATTCACTGTAACTCTGCAAGAAGAAGCAAATTTACAAATTAGCAGGTACATTTTGTTTAACTTGGTTTGGCTGGTTGGGTTATACTGACATACCACATGATTTTTTTGACAGGTTGAACCAATAGCATACAACTGTTGTTTTTCTGCTTGCAGCTGCAACACAAAACCCAAGACCTACACATGTTGCTAGTGACAGTCAATTTAGAAATGGTGAACTTCTGATGGGGTGAATTTTAGCATAAGAATAACCGTCCTTTCTTTGTGCCCCAGTTTCACTGCTGCTGTTAGAATTGCAGTATCGCATCTCACCATGGATGACTTCAAGCATCTCTCTACCACCTTTATATTCCTGCATGACTGAATAGAAACAAAGGCCAAGAATAGAAACAGAGGACTTTCAGTGGGTTCAGTGGAATTCCATTCAGAGGAAGGCAAATGGAGAACTTTGTGTCAAAGAAGGTTCAAATGAAACAAGGTTTGTTAAATGTATCTATTTTAGATTAAATGGTTTATTTTTTCCCCTGAATGTCATGCTCGATGTGTGTGTTCTCATGGCCCTCCTAAGATATTTTATCCCTCTACACAAACACACGCATACACACATACATGCGTGCACGCACACACACACACACACACACACACACACACACACACACACACACACACACACACACACACACACACATAACCTTCATCACTGGCTCCATTATTCTCTTCTTGTGTCTCACTCCTCCCCAGGTTCTGTCTGCTCTTTGTTTGCCTCTGCCTGCTGTGTTTGTTCACTGTGTACATGGTAGTCTCTCCACTGTATTACCTTTTTTATCACATTTCAAGGGCCAATTTTCCATCCAAAGGCCAATGTGCTTCAAACCTGCTTTTGCATGGTGTTCTTGAAAATTATTCTTCATGGAAATGGGCATGACCTTGCAGTTATCCAACTCCCAAAATTGCTGGTCTTGTTCTTGATCTTTGTAATAACCATAAAATAATAAGCAGCTTTGAGTCTGTAAAAATTGGTTATTTTTCTCTGTCTCTCCTCCTCTAAGCACTCACCTGTTTCATAATGGTCAGCTCAACCTTGCACTGCAGATACTGCCTTAGCTCTTTCCCAGCGCTGTTTTTTTCAGCTGTCCCTTGCCACAGAGGCCTTCCAGGAAGAGACTGTTTCTATGTAAACCATTTTTTTAATCTTCCAAGAATGTCAAGCACTTCTTTATAGAAAATCCTGGAGAGTACCCTGACCTCTGTGTAAGGCTTGGCCAGCAACTTTTATTAGATAGTGTTGCCTCCTATGTGTTGATCTAAATTATCCATGCCTTGGCCAGTACTGATAAGCAAATGATAAATTACAACGGAAATTAGCATAAGTATCTATATACTGTAATACATCTGGAGTCTTGTTATGTGAGATTTCCAGTAGCATTTGCATGTTCTTGGCAGACACAAAGAAATGGGTGAAAATGAACTTCAATTTATTGTAGCATAGACAGTTTTCTGACAAAATCTTCTGTTGACTGAGTCTGGCATCTTTCAGACTAATTCTTCATCTTGAAAATGGGAAAATGAATGGATGTGTTGTAGCCTGCGTGGCCTCCGGACCTTGTTTCAGCAGCAATGGTAGTAAGAGTCAGGAATAGGGGATTGCCATCGGACAACATTTATTCCCTGTTGTTACAGGCTAACTGTGGGTTGTTCGGGTCGCCGAAAACAATAAAGTTCCCTTTGTTGGTTATTTTTTTAATGGTTGGTGCAACTTATTGAGCACAAGAAATAAACAGTTTCATAAAATGGGAAGGCAGACCTGCTCTCCTAGAAGATGAGATGCTGACTGAATAAATATCAAAATGTTACACGCTTTAATGAGATTCCCCCGCCTTCTATCCCTCAACTGTACACTAGCAACCACTCACCCCTTGATATTGGGAAAAGAAACCCCATAATTTGGCCCACTGTATTTTCACCATATGCTCTGATAGCTCAGGAGTGCAGCTCCCAGGGAGAGACTGCCCCTTTTCTCCAAGCATCTTCTACACAAGTCTGCTTATGAATCTCTTAACAGGTGTGTTTTTTTTCATCCTGATTTTTGCATTCAAAATGTGGAATAACTTTCATGATACAGTCAGTGCAGTTCCACACAAACCCCCTACCTTACAGAGTGCAAGGAAGCCATCACATTTTCATGCCACTGAAAACACTTGAACAATTGTCATTGAACAATAAAACCAATTTAATTGCTGCAAAATGCACATTTCAAGAATACACTGGACCACACCTCAGTGTGTTCAAAAGGGCCCCACAGTGTATCTCACCCTATACTACAAGTTCGCATTGCCATGACAAATCTATCACAATATGTTAACTACATCTACCCAGCCAAATAGTTGGGGCAGCAAGCTACAAGTAGTTGGTTAGTTTCATAGCTATAAAGATTAATTGATTCATCTTTAATGGTATCTAGCTAGCTAGACAGCTTTGCATATTCTAAGTTCAAGACATTGTTTTGTTTTACTTCACTTTTCATAAAAAATGACGTTTTTCAGTGTTTGTGATATTAATTAAAAAAAATAGAATTTAACCAGGTTAATTTGTTTTGAACATTGACAATTTTTCATAGGAAAACATTTGAAGTACCTTGCAAAGTGTTACATGAATCTTGCTCCTGTTTCTGAGGCAGCATACAGGTGGTGACCCAGTGGCCTCATGGATAAGGCATCAGCCTCTAGAGCTGGGGATTGTGGGTTGGAGTCCCATCTGGGTTGGGTGATGCCCATCTGTTTTTAGGGCGGCAGTGCAGCACAGTGGTAAGGAGCAGGACTCATAACAGAAAGGCTGCCGGTTCAATTCCCTGCTGGAACACTGCCGTTGGACCCTTGGTTTAGGTACTTCACCCAGAATTGCCTTAGTAAATACCCAGCTGTATAAATGGATAGCGTGTAAAAATAATGTATCCTCTGTAAGTTACTCTGGATAACAGGGCCTGCTAAATGCCAATAATGTAATGTGCCAGTGGCTCATTACATTATTAGCTCATGAAGGCTGCAAAGACTGCAGAAAAGGAGATGCAGAAAGTACTGAGTATAACTCAAAGGAAGTTGTGTAAATGCTAGACAATACTTTCATCAGACCACATTTAAAGGACTCTGTCCAGTTCTGCACATCATGCTGTAAGACTGACATAGTAGCTACCTGTAAAGTACAGAAAAGGGCAACTTGGGCAAGACTTGTCCTGGGTATCGAACGTGAAGAATTATGAGAGGTTTAAGAGAGGTTCAGACACATGCCCTAGATTCAATCCACATATGTCTTAACTCACAAGCAAATAAAACTACTCTTTTTGAATGCACAAATACAGTTTTCTGAGCTCAAAGAATGCCAGAATAAATGTGAAAAAATGTGTGCTTGCATTGAAAAACGCAGGACTTGTACTGATTTCTTTGTTGAAGATAAGGATGGATGTTGATTGAACCCAGGGGTCAATCTCTTTAGTCTTAATAAAATGAGGTTCAGGGAGGATTTGAATGAGGTGTTAAACTTTTGAAAGCAATTAATGAAGTGGATTACAGAAGCTTTTCAAGCTGGGTTCTGTCATTAGAGCAATTGGCATGGGTGGGAATTAATTAAAGGTAAATAGACACCAGGAAGTATTTCCTTTCGGCACTGAGGTATTAATACATGGAGGTTTGCTTACGGCAAAATGTAGTGCCTACAGCAGATGGACTGAATGGCATATTTTAATGCTGTAAAGGTCGGACCTTAATAAAATAATTGTTTGCAGAACAAATCTATTTATCATTACTTCATATATTTTTCAAACGTTTTTTTTTTTTTTTTTATGGAAGACATTTTAAATTCACTGAAGAAAAAACCACAAGATTTAAGGCTGAAAATCAGACACTAATGCATTTATTCCAATTGCTTTTTGTCATATTCTCATGACTGGTGATCACCAGTTGCGTGTTTGTGAAAATAACCTGCTCATTGCTTTTGTCTTGCTAGCCTGTCACATTGTGACCCACATAGTCCAAACAGACCATGCGTGTACTGTAAAACCAGTTCTCAAGGTGGAACCTTGGAGTCATAATAATCATCAGGTTTAAAAAATCTGTAATTTCATAATTTAATGATCAACTCAGCTGTGACAGTAACTCTGCTTCTCCTTTTTGTCTCTCTATTCCAATCTGAGGCATCACTGAGGAGACAGAGGCGCTGTTCTCTTGGCAGTCTGGAACCGATCCACTGCATGGTGCTTGAGATGCCGTGCCCGTTCCTCTGGGGCCGCCCACCTCTGTTTTCACTCGCCCGTGATGCACATTCACAGGGCAGATAAGTTAAGGATTTGCAAACAGAAGGTTGCCAGTTTGAATCCTCAGGGGGGGGGTATTTGTTTGCCTTGAGAAAGACACTTAAACTGATTTGCCTCTGTAAACATCCACCTGTATGTAAACTATGTAAACCATGGAAACTTGCCTTGGATAATGGTGTCTGCTTAGCAAAGAAGTACTATAGTGTTTGCTTTGCTGAGCCTTGCTTTGACAGCAGCATGGGGTATGGCGCTGGGGGTGCAGAACTGTGGTATAAGGAAACGAAATTTAAAAAAAAAAACACAGAGCTTCACCCACGCTGTATGTGCATGCCCTGTTAGTTCAAGATTAAAGAAAATTACACCAATTCAATGAAGTGTCTCTCATGCTAAATAAAGCTTTTTTCTCCCTCTTGCCCCACCCCCACCCTTGTTTCTCAAATTGATTTTAAGTGGACTAAACAAATGACTACTTATTTAATTATGTCCCAGCACCAATCTGCATGTTTATGTGATAGGCATGTGTAGGGGGGAACCAAAAGAGAAAACTCTGTGCGGCACAATCATCTAATTAAGAGTGCCTTTAAGAGCCTTCACACCCACCCCCACATTTTGTCCTTTAGGCTACGCTTGAGGTGCTGTTTGACAGGGAATGGTGCGAGGTGAACACAAGCTACTGCAGGGTGAGCTTAGATGGTCAGTGAGGTGTAAAACACTCGATAATACGTCCCCATGGAAAAAAAAAGATAGAGGGAGGAGAGAGAGAAGCTTGACAAGGACATCAGAGGATGCGTGTAAAGCTCGTCCTGACAGGTGAGTCACCAGAGTTTGTAGGAAAATTGTAGATGGGGGAGCAGGAGCCCGGTTTGGGAGAAAATAACACTCCCGAGTCGGGAGAAAATAACACTCCGAAAACCCAACAGTGGGCACACGTCGCTCCAGCTGGAGATGGGAGTCAGAGATGCAGCAGAGCCGAAATTACAGCACAGCCTTCAGTCCTTTTCAATGTCCCGCTCCTGCCATGCATCAAAGTGCAAAGGTTCCCTTTGAAATGCTTTACAGAAGAAAGAGATACGTGCATCCTGGTAATTAAGCCCTCGCTTTATTACCTTTCCACGTTGATGGGGCGGTGGACACAGTGTGGCAGCTGCGGTTATCACGTTGGTTGCTATTAATTTCTACAGTACGTATAGGAACAGCTTGCATAAGGTTATTGCTGTTGTTTGATGTCAGACCCGCTTATGGAATGACAGTGCGCTAATTACCGAGGGAATCACTGTGACACATCCCTGTGATGTCAAACCTGGACTTGAAATGATGGGTGTGTGGATGCAGTGCCCTGACAAACAATCACCAGATTTCCTTTAATGTTAAAATAATTAATTTGCACAATATGATTGAGATTTTATTTCAGATTTGTGTGAAATCTTTACAAGATTGCTACGAATAATGTTTGAGACTGAAGCTGTAAATAATAAAGGGTTCATTATTAACAGCTAGTATGTGCTATAGCTCTTATGTTTTTTTTTTCCCCCCTAGATCAGATGACCTGTCCTTATTTTGAAATGAGTCAGGTTATGCCGTGTTATTGGCCAAGTTCATTCTAACAGGTTTTGATATGGTGTCTGTGCTCATTTCTCCCGCGTGAGGAAAGCGGCTTTATGTGTACTAATGGGGATGTGCCGTCGTTGGAGGCAGCGACGGCACATCCCCATTAGTGTCCTCTGCCTCCACAAAGGTGGGGGGTGAATGACAGCAGCTGTGGAGAAGGAGTGAGCCAGAACATTCCATCAGAGCGTTCTGTCACAGAGCCTCCACTGCACCCACAAACATCAGGACGCATCAGACCCCCCCACCCCACCCCACCCCACCGCCTCCCCCTCCATCCACCCCTCACTAGTTCTCCCTCTCCACTGACTCACACATTAAACGAGAGTCAGGTTCCCGGCTGAGCCCCCCTCCCGCCCCCCAAAGCCGACACGCCCGTACCAGCTCTGACCTTGAGCAGAGCAGTGATTACAGGAACAGAATGGATGGAGGCTCGGGCAGACATGATGGCTCTGCTCCAGATACACAGAACAGCAGAGAAGGTAGCAGCAGCTCCTTTGTCAGGTTCAGGGACTTGTTCAACAAGCCACAGCTATGGATCGTTTCTCAATGATATTCGTAGACTTCAGCCATCGGCTACAGTGGTCCTCCAGGTTTCATCAGCTCATTTTCATTACCTGCCAAGGGCAGCAAATGATATAACATTCAATACACCACCGTGTTACAGGACCTGAAGGTTCCTGTCTTTTCATGTAAATCCTTTCAGGTTCACTACAGGTACTTGACAACTGCCTAAAACAGCTTTCTGTTAAGGTTAGAATGTTTCATTTGTTTGGTCAGAAATCAGACTGTTCAAAAGCCATGTGTCTCTCAAACACATCTCTCATATACATCTCTCTACAACTGGGAAATAAACAGGAAATGCGAGTACACACAGATGTGATTATGAGTTTGTCATGTTTAATTTAAGTTCATTGTAGTTTTCATTATTGTTAATGGTAAAAGGCAAGACTAAACAATCAATTTGTAATACATACCAAATGTGTCTCCAATAATTGAGTTTATTGTCTGTCTTCCAAGGTTTTTTTTCTTTGTTTTCTTTTTCTTTTTGTCTGTGATTACGTGACGCTTCCATTTGACTTTGACAGGAAAAAAAAGCTGAGTGTGTTTTATAGGCAAGAGTTCAGTCAATAAGCTCCATCACCGGGAGAGAGGAATCCGCAGACATATATCCATTCCGTTGACCTCAGTGTTGAGAGTCCTTGACTGCTTCTCACTCCTGCACCTTAGCCCTGTCCCATCGCTCTGCTGCCTCCTGCTCCTCTCTCCTTATTTTATTTTTATCCTGTACTTATGTATGACATTTGGACACTGTTGTCTCTGTTTTTGCTTGCTGGTCCATTTTGTTCAGTAGGAATGTCAACGTCAGCCAATGTTACTAGAGATAGATAAAAATACATTTTACACAATACAGTACATGCAATTTGACCACTTGCCTGCATTACAATCAAAATGCACAAAGCAGTTTTATGCTACTTAACATTATGTTAGACACATAACTATTTTTTGCTTGTTTGTTTTCAAAACAAAGATATCTATTTCAAAATGATCACCCCCATTGCATTTAGCAATGTGATGCTACAGAGACCACTAAGATGAGCAAAGCCACTGGAGCTATCTAAAGTATTATTATATATTGTATATTGTTATACATACATTATAACAATATTAATATAATGTATATTGTTATACATTCTGAGAAGAACCGGGAGGTGAGGAGAAGTGGAGTAGAGAATAGGGAGTAGAAGGAGGGACTGTGTCTGAGAAGGTAGGCTGCCCTGATATAGGCACTGTATCAGAGGTTACAGCCTCATTGTCTCCCAAACCTTTCTTTCAGCCCTCTTAAGTTTCTCTTCAGTCAGGGTAATTAAATTTGTTTTTCCCCCTTAAACCTTGATTGATACAGCAAGTGCATATGGGGGGGGGTTAGTGTCTCTGCTGCTAGAGCAAGCCCGCTTGCGATGAATTTCTCCCCTGAGACGATATCCCCATTATCAGCCTTTTCCGTGCAGGGTTATGGCTACCGCTAGTGGAGGAAAGTAATCTGTATCATCTTTTTAATTGGTTGTGTTCGACACTGGGTTGGACGGTGTTTATCCGGCTCCTCTCATCCGATAGGATTAGTTACAGACCCCGAGGTGCAGAGCAAAATTATTACACAGAAATAAGACCTCTAATTTACTTTACGTACCACAATGCTGTTAGAGCTCAAATCCCACTGGTGATGTATAATTGAGCTTAGCCTTTTCAAACAGACAGTAGGCAGGAGGTGAGAGTAATGGTATAGTCAATTACATTGTGATTTTCCTTTTCATCTTGAAAAAAAATCACCTCAGGCATTACTGGAGATTTTATTGCAAGCACTTCCTCCCATATAACTCAATTGGTTCTGCGGTAAAGCATGTAGAATACAAATATTTGATTATGGATTGAGTTTGATCAGACATTTTGCACCAAAAATGTCACCTGACTCCCACTGAGTATTGAATATTAAATATCGATTCTGCCCACAGTCTTGTAATGTATTATAAGATGCATGTCGCATTCCCAGACATACAAAAATCAGAGCTTGCTGGAGCAGGGCTGACTTGCATAATTTAGTGCAACCAGTTACTGTGCAACCTGGAGCAGTGTCAGAGTGTCACGGAGAATTAGCCCTCTTAAGCAAAGCTGAACCTAGTTAGCTTTTTTGACTGACAGGAGACAGACCTCTGCCCTCTCTCTCAACGTCTCACCGACTTACAGTGAAACATTGTTCTAGTGTCAGAACAATCAAATGCATGTTGCTTATTTATTTTCCAGTCTGCTCTCCCCAAGCTGCAGTAAGGGAGTGTTTTTTTAAGAGGCGTTAAGCAATTCTCCGGTGGTCTCCGTGTGCCTGCTGGGAATAATGCCGTAATAGAGTATGCTCACACCCTGAGCAAACACACAGTGCCTGAGCCTTGATTTGTTGTCCGGTCATGTACAGCCTTTCATCCTTGATCTGTCACAGGGTTTTACCACCAGCAAAAGGCTTTAACAGTCCCCCTTTACAGGGAAAAGCACGGACATACTTCATTGGCACCCAGATTGCTTTTTGGTCCTGTGTGTTTCTAGGTTAGTGTAGCTTGAAACGCAGTAATCCCATCGGGGGGAGACACCACAGAACCTGAAAAAAATGACCATCTCTTTAACTGCTTCCAGACCAGGGCAACTGCTGCTTCTTTGGGATGGTTCCTCCCAAGGGCACATTCGTAGAGAATTTAAAAAAAAAAAAAAACAGCCTTTTAATTTTGGTTGACAGCACAGTCCATTAATGGAACTGGGTGCAGGGCTCTGACTGACATTTTGGCATCAATCACATTCACAGATAGATCCAGCATTGCCCGATACACACTAACCTCCGCAGCTGAAAACTGCCTAAAATTGTCACCCTTGAAAATGGCATGGACGTGCAATGAGAGAAGCAACTCCAGAGTCTTGTCTTGTTTCTTTTTTGTTATTGTCAACCAGTTTCTGCACATCTCTGCCTTGTCTAACTTAAATTAACATTTAAAAATATACAGTACAATAAACCACATAAATGTAATGAAAGACCATTAACAGGCGGATCAAGATGGAAACTGCCTCCATTAAGTGGCCATTATTCATCCATTGTGCATTTCAGTGCCCCCCTCATAATTTTCGCTGGAAGTACATCCTGTCACCAGAAACCTAAATTGCACAGTATTACCTCGTGAACAGCAGGTGTGGAGGAGAGAGCATACTGGATTTCAACATTACGAGCTGTTGGTAATTCTGGAGCGGCAGAATCAGGCTTAATTAAGGAATGTTGTATCAGCTGCTCCGCATCAACAGCAGTGTGGAGTTATGGCTCGGGAGCAGAGCTTATGACTGATGTATTTGCATAGGATATACTTCATGTCTAAGCTAGGAAACATTATCAACATGACGTCTGTGAAGTCTTGGTTTCTCCAGCGAAAAAGTCTTGTTGTATATATATAGACATTGGTAAAATGAGCAGGAACCTGGGTGGCCACACTTTTATTTTTCCAAGAACCCCTCCTGAGTGCTCTCCTGAGGGAAGTGTTTCTCCATTTCCCCATTACACGCTTGAACAAAGTCAGGTGCTTGCTCCATGCATCTGTTATGAGAACAAGTGCTGTTGGCTCCAATGAAAATCTCATATTGAAACTCAGACAACGCAACAGGAGACAAAGTTAAATGGAGTGTTGATACTACGGCAGACATTAGAAGTTTTAAACTTTCGACAAGGCTGTCTTTGAAAACCACTCCTACCTTAAGACTGCTGTACTGCTGTGCCAAATATAACCTTCCATGAAACTGAAGCCTCGTATGAATCCTCGCAGTCATTTAGGGATAATTCTCAGCAGTGAAGTTAGCATGAGATGTGGAAGTCACTGAAGCCTTCTTTTTCTAGTTCACCTCCAAATTTCTGAATGCATCGGTTCGCAGTGATTCACTCTGCAGATTTTCCATCTGAGTCCCATTTTCTCAGTAACACACTAATGCACACTGGAAATGACATAAAATAACACAATTAAACTATTATCTGTCAGAATGGTGTGCCTTTATACAGTCTAATGTCACCCCCACTTCAGTCTGGAGACATTGCTGCCATGGACATCTTTGTTGCAAGCTTAATATTCTAGAGCAGGGAGCAGAGGGGCTTTGTATTAGTTACTCATGGCATTTTGGTTGTGACGTGGCCTTACGAGAGCCATAAATGCAAATGCTGGCACTGGCACATGTGCATGCACACTCTCTCTCCCTCATACACAAGCATACGCGCGTACATTTCAGCTAATATTACATTAATGAGTTTGAGGTACACGCAGGAGTTCCGGAGTGAAATGTTTGGAAGTATAACAATGGTTTTTGACAAGGAACATCTCAGTGGGGCAGACAGATCAGGGGTTCCTTTCTATCAGAGTGTATCCTGCTTGGCCTGTTCTGAAAGTGCCTGAACACTAATCAGTGTTGTGCAAGTTCACACTTCACAAGAGCTAGCTCAAAGTTCAGTTCACACAGATTAAAATGAACATGTTCACGTTCATAGTTCACAATTTTGAATTTGAACAAGTTCACGTTCATAGTTCACAATGTTGAATTTGAACAAGTTCACAGACCCAGTTAATTTCTTTCATTTTTTAAAAGAACTGCTCCAGGAACTATTTTATGTGTACGTCTACATGCGCAGTGATTGTTACGTGGGATATGGGCAGTTGGTTGCGAGCTGTCAGTCTATCTGATGGATGAGTTGCGCTAATAAAAACGTCTGAAGTATGGAATAATGTTGTCCGTGTTTATTCATAAAGCAGTAACTTTAACACACCCAAGGATTCCGAATCTCGCGCAAACCTGAACGAGCTCAAGTCCACGTTCTTTAGTTGCAAACGGATACGTTCAAGTTCACCGTTCACCGAAAAAATGAGCATGTTCAATGAACGTGCTCTTTTAACGCGTTCGTGCACAAAACTGACACTAATGATATGCTGCATTACAGTTTTTTACAATCATTTTCACACGTGTCTCAATACCATGTCCACGTTTTCAAAACACTTAACACATCCACCATATCAGTAGACTATGTGAACTAAACTGTGTATACTTTTGCATTGCTTTGATACAAAATGCACTCAATCACCACTTCTTCCGAAATTCATGAATACCTCTCTCAGTCAATGTTCACCACTAGCAAAATTCTGTACAACTACAGCAAATTTTGCAGACATTAAGATACTCTGTTCAAAACAGTTAACTTTCAGTTCAAAACCTAATGAAATTTAGATCACTGTAGAGGGAAATATGCTGCATTTTGACAGACAAATGAAACTATATGCTTGAAATAAAACTAATTAAATAAAACTGATTATTCTGATTTTAGCAGAAAGTTTATTCAGCTTTTTGTTTGCAGCCTTGTTACCACTTTTGTAAGTGATCATATTTGCGTTGAAATTTGCATGTCTATAGGCAAAATATAGATGTAGTTGTCGCTGAAGAGATTTTTCCACTATTACTGCTGTATATGTAAGTCATGGGCTATCAGTGAGAGAAGGTGACCCAAGAATGCAACTACAGGAAATTTACCACACTCAACAGTAGTATCTAAAGTATTGTGACAGGCAAAAAAACAGATCAAAAAGTTTTTTTCTTGGTGTCATGATAGCTACTTGGCTTCAAATATGGGGCAAGGGGGATTGTAGGGGTGGATAAGATATGCTAAAGATTTTTTTCTAAAGGTTCAAGGCAAGGGAGAATGTTGCGGTAAATGTGAAAATCATAAAAATTTGAGCCAAAATACACAGTACACCATGGATCAGCATTAGGGCTACAGTAGACTTCCAGTGGTATTACTGAGGTATACTGTATCATGTACTGTAACTATGTTACAAACAACAACACATCATAACCTAGTTGACACCAAGCAACTAGGTTAAGGAAATTAAGTTGCTTGGTGTCATCTTAGACTGTAGATTATCCTGGTCAAAGCAAGTTGACAAGATTGTAAACCAAATGAGTAGAGGCCTTGCCTTACTTAGGCGCTGCAGTACATACCTTACACCTGAATTAACCAAGAAGGGTGGCTTGGTTCTAGCTCAGATGGAGTATTGTAACATCATATGGTCAAATGCCACAAAGAAACATCTGGGAAAACTTCAGCTGGTCCAATACAAAGCAGCACGCCTTGCTCTCAAATGTCCGTATAGAACAAACATCAACAGCATGCATTCAAGTTTACATTGGCTGAAAGTTGAAGATAGGCTAAACGCTTCTCTACTACTCTCAACCTGGTCAATTTTAAATAAAAAGACCCCACCAAATCAATATAATCTTTTCCATAAAAGTTGCTACTCCCACACCTATAGCACACGATATGCGGTGGAAGGACGTTTTGTAGTACCAAAGGCTAGTACCAATTCACTTCAACGCACACTTATATAAAGAGCAATTACATCATGGAATGAGCTGCCATCTTTTTTAACAAAAATAAATATTAAATCTACTTTTAAAAAGCAAGTAAAGAATTACCTCGGTCAGATATACACCTAATCACTGCTATTATATCAATCCCTGTTAGTGCGTGCATTTGTAGTGTTTTCTTTTTTACCCGTCTTCTTTTAGTGTGTTTCACAATGATTGTGTTTTAATGCTTATCCTTCTTATTTAAATAACTCATTTTTGTGTCTTTGGAGTTTTTTTTTTTTTTTTTTTGATGTCTCTTGCAATGTAATGTGTTTTTTAAATTTGATTATCATGATTCTTTATTTTTCGGACCCCAGGAAGAAAAGCGGGGCTGTATGGCTTGGCTAACGGGGATCCTATAAACAATAAACAATAAACTTAATGCACTGGAAATAAATACGTAACATCTGCATGCTTTTTGTTGTGCTGTGGTAGGCCTATACAGTAACAGAAATTTAGCATATTGCTGTAATGAAACATTTTAGAATTATTTGTTTTGTATTACAATATGTACTCTAAAGAGGTGTCGTTCTTTTTTTCTTTTTTAAAATGCAACGCTACAGTAATCTATGCTAAAACAGAGGATACAGCGACACATAATCTATGCATTTTGCAATGCTTCAAGTTGTTTCTGTTTTTCAGTCCATTGTACTTTGAGTGACAAAGTAGTCTGCTGGGAGAGAGCATTTGCTATAGTTATGGCAGCACGAGTCACTTTTGGGTGAATTATGAAGTGTTTTGGTGGTTGTAGTGCATTTTGCACGAAAGATTAACTGATGTGCTCGTATGCATGGTTGTTAAGCACACAGTGTTAAGAGTTTTGAAAAAGTGGCCATGGTATTGACCTAAGTGTGAAAACGGCTGTAGAAAACTGTATATCAATCCTTGTTAGTGGGTGCATTGGTTGTATTTTCTTTTTTACCCGTCTTCATTTAGTCTGTTTCACAATGACTGTGTTTTAATGCTTATCCTTCTTATTTAAATAACTCATTTTTGTGTCTTTGGAGTTTTATGTAATGTAATGTATTTTTTTTTATTTGATTATTATGATTCTTTACTTTTCGGACCCCAGGAAGAATAGCGGGGCTGTATGGTTCGGCTAATGGGGATCCTATAAACAATAAACAATAAACTTAATGCACTGGAAATGAATATGTAACATCTGCATGCTTTTTGTTGTGCTGTGGTAGGCCTATACAGTGACAGAAATTTTAGCATATTGCTGTAATGAAACATATTGCAACATTTTAGAATTATTTGTTTTGTATTACAATATGTACTCTAAAGAAGTGTCATTCTTTTTTTCTTTTTTTAAAATGCAACGCTACAGTAATCTCTGCTAAAACAGAGGATACAGCAACGCATAATCTATGCATTTTTCAATGCTTCAAGTTGTTTCTGTTTTTCAGTCCATTGTACTTTGAGTGACAAAGTAGTCTGCTGGGAGAGAGCATTTGCTATAGTTATGGCAGCACAAGTCACTTTTGGGTGAATTATGAATTGTTTTGGTGGTTGTAGTGCATTTTGCACGAAAGATTATTTGATGTGCTCATATGCATGGATGTTAAGCACACAGTGTTAAGAGTTTTGAAAAAGTGGCCATGGTATTGACCTAAGTGTGAAAACGGTTGTAAAAAACTGTAATATCACACATCAACCACTGCAGCCACTTTATATAGGTCTGCTTGTGCTCTACCAGGGCATTTGTGTCACTGAAAATAAAGACATGAATAATGATGTGTTTGTTTCTGATATTACAATACATCACTGTCATTTAGCAGATGCTCTTATCCAGAGCGACGTACACAGGTCACAGTTTTTTTACATGTCATCCATTTATACAGCTGAATATATCATGGGGCAATTACCGTGCCTAACGGTACAGCAGCAGTACCCCAGCGAGGAATCAAACCAGCAACCTTTTGGTTATAAGCCCTGCTCCTTACCACTATGCTACACTGCTGACCATGATTGTTAGACAGTTCAGCACAAAAACCCTGTTGTTTTGAATGTTGGGTGATGGAAGTCAAGTAAAGCCTTAGGAATATTATTCAATAGTTATTAAGTCTCCAGCTACCCAAAAGGCAAGGCTGATATGCTCTTTTAGTTCATCCTTAGGGGGAACATCAAGGGAAAATTTCCCAGTTTTTCATCATGATTATGTTACAAACTGTGGGCCGCCCCACAGCCACTTCTCCCCGTTGCAGACAATTTCTTCCCAGCTTACCAAAAAGACAAGGACACAGGAAAGTGAAAGGGCAGAGTTATAAACTGGAAGACGTCATGCGAATAGCAGGATGGCTGATGCCCCGTTCCAAACCTCCCTCCCAGCCCTTTGTACAACTGCACTGGGTACATCCCTGACCTGAGATGCCCCTGCACGTGTGAGCATGATTATGTAGTACACTGCATACACAAAACCCCACTCCAACTCCCACCACATACAGGTTGAGGTCGCATGTACAGTCCTTAGCTTGCCCACAGTACACACCCCAAGGTCTCTCTTGCATAGCTTCGCCCCAGGCCCTCACCCTGGAACCTGGCATAGATCCCTTCTTCCTGCCCTTTCCTCCTCCTGCCTGGAACAGTGCAAGGTGAGAGTCCTATCCCCATACAACACACACATACACGCACACACACACACACACACACACACACAGAGGATAAGGATGTTTTTTCCAGCCAGAGCCACGCCACTAGGTCAGACACACCATCCAAAATAAACCAGAGTTCACAATCTGCCAGTCCCTCTTGACTCTTATCTCTCAGAGGAGATGCCACCGTGTCACTGTCACCTCTAGGTCCCTGAGCCCCTGTCAACAGGATGAATCTTTCAGTTCTGTGAGTACAGCTCTGTCCTTCGTTGCTCACACACAGACATACACACACATAAACACACACACACAAATAAACACACCATCACGTGGGTCAACAGAAGTTAAAGTTTTCTTTGAGAAATGAGATATTTCAAAAGTCCCGGGTCAAAATAAGTCAGAACTGATATTACTGAGAGAAGGAAGTGCTTAAGAGGACATTGAGGGGATGAACGACATTGAATCATTTGGGAATTTGCAGAGGCTCATTCTTGGCAAAGTGGGGTGCCTCGCACACTTCATGAATGTTAATCGTATAATCAGACTCTGATAAACTGACAGAGTCGCCTGGCCTTGGGAGACATTATAATGAAAATTATGACTGATAACTCTCTCAAATCTGCTCAAAGATAAACCCAGAGAAGTGCTGTATTGATCCCCGGAGCTGGCTATTGCTGTGAGCAAAATGACCCTCTGCCTTCTACGTTAGCAAGCACTATTTTTTTAAATAACACTGAGTTCATTTTTATAAGATCTTTGGCTTCCTTCAGACAGGCCTGGGGAGGCTATATTTAGGTGATGATTTTGGCTAGGCCGCTGTGACTTACTCATCAAAAGGAGTTGAAATTAAACCCATTCCTTAATAAAATTTGATAGGTACAAAATAATTCTGGCTGTGTGGTCACCTTATTATTAAGTGGTGTTGTGAGAAGTAACTATGGCACAGGACCAAAGAGCCTATTTTTTTTACAGTCCATGGGATATGGTATAACAGCTCATTCCTGTTCTCATATGAACAATTTGGAGAAGGTGATTTTTCAAAGTGTCACAATATACAAATACTCTGATGCAACCAGAGTGCTGTTGCAGAAGGGCAGTGCTTCAGGCACAAGGCTCTGCCCCTTCCCAGGCAAGAGCAGTGGCAATGGAAATGGCCACACATGGACTCAATAGCCACTCATTAAGGGCCTATAAAAGGATCTCAGACACTTGTGTCGAAGCAGAGAGAATTCCCAGTGCTAATGTGAAGAGTATCTTTGTGAATAGTGATCGTTCTTGGAAATTCTGTGTTTGGCCTTTTCTGCTTACAAGACTGCCTGCTCGGTGCTTTGACCTCTGCATGTTCTTTGACTGCTCTTTTGCCTGATCCATTGTGTGTGTCTCAAAGCACCGTAGCTGCCCAGAGGGCTAGGTAGGGGATGCCTGTGTGTGATCAGTGTGGGGACCATATTTGTTGCATTTAATTTGTTGGCCACATATTATCATACATGCCAGCCGTTACCAGTGGCCTATCTTTTATGGTGTCACAATATATGTATTTTTATATAGTTTTTAAATAAGATCTCACTCACATAATATGATCATGTATATAATACAATTATATGTAATTACAATATAATTAATTTGATGTTTTTCTTTTCATGAGCTCTAGGACTGGTGAAGGTCTCCAATATTCCAAAAACTCAATATGGCAATGCTACACAATGTCTGCCCTACGCACCCGCTTGTCAACTTCGCTCTGCTACATCCGGACGCCTCCACCCACCAACAGAACGAAAGGCCCACGCTCCTCACAACGACGCTTTTCCATCATCGCCCCCCAGTGGTGGAATGAACTCCCCACCCCCCTGAGAACAACTCCTTTACCCCAACCCTTCAGACGTGCGCTGAAGACACACCTCTTCAGACTCTACCCGGACTAATACCTCTGCCACTTTGACCTTGTAACTTTGACGTTGTAAATCCGACTCCTGTCTTGTACTTGTTGCTCACTTACCTACGTAGTATAGCGGTACTTTATTGTTCCTGTAATTGTATTTGATATGCAATCCTAGTTCAGATTAGTTGGCTCGCGACACTGACCTTGCGCTCAGCTTCAGCACTATTTGCATTGTATGACCTGTACACATCTTGCTCTTGTGCCTGTTGTTTGCCCACTATTTGCACTTTTGTACGTCGCTTTGGAAAAAAGCGTCTGCCAAATGAATAAATGTAAATGTAAATGTCTGCATGCTTCTGTGTTCAGGGTCTGAGTGGGGCTATAGCATTAAGAACTAACTGCATCAGTACCTGCATTTAGCTCTTTCTCTCTCTCTCTCTCTCTCTCTCTCTCTGTCTCTCTCTTAGGAGAGAGGATGTTGTTCTTGTTGTCTATCCCATTATTAAAATGGTGCCGCATTAGTTCATAGGCTCAATGTTTGAACAATGCTGGCACGGTGTTCCTCAGGTACCCAAATGGATCCTGTTAATTTACTGCACACGGATCCTCTCTATCCATCTCCTAATGTGTTCTCTCTCCCTCCCTCCCTCTCTCCCTCTCTCTCTCTCCTTCTCTCTCTCTCTCCCTCTCTCTTGCTCCCTCTCTCTGTATGCGAATCTCAGTGCCTGCCTCATGCCAGGCTGGATTTGACAAGAGCAGCTCGGAGCACTTTCAGGTTATTAAGTTTTCAGTCAAAGAGTAATTATAGTGTCTTTTGTGTATGTGTCAGTTTTCACCAGGTTTCTGCTGATAATCTCTTTGGAGGAAAACTACAATCGTCACTCTCTAGGCCACGACAGCCATGGCGACAGCTCTTCCAGTAAACTGCAACCCATTACCCACAGTGTCTAATGGCAGCCCCACAGTACAGTGTATTATGTCACACGTTCTCATTAAAACTGCCCATATAAATGGTAGCACTCTATACTAGCATATTACGTAAAAGACTGAACATTCATTTGAATGTTCAAACCCAATTTTACAACGTTTTTGAAGTACCACAACCCCCCATTGTATTTTTGTCTGACAGTATATGTGAATCATGCATTACATGCAGTTCAACTTTCTGCACTTTATCTTCTCTGCTGGAGTGCACACTGCATGTAAGGATTAATGTATATGTAATAATATTATAATTATTTCATATTTATGCAATCAATTGCTGCAATGAAGGGAGGAGTTAGATATGATGTGACTTACCATTGTGGGTGTACAGAGCAAGGTACCTAACCTGAATTGCATCAGTAAATATCTAGCTGCATAAATGGTTATGTAAACTATGTAAGCGGCTCTGGATAAAAGCATTTGCTTTTGATGAAATATTGTAACATTGTAAATACCATATATATACACAAATGGTATTGTATTATATATTGTGTATATACATAGTGTTTATAATACCATATACCTGCAAACTGAACTTTTTTTACCAGCCCTGTGTCTGAGTATTACACCATGCCGCTATAAAAACAACAACAAAAAAAAATTCTGCCAATACATGGATTTATTTTTCTTTGTTCATAAACAAAAGTTGTTTATTATTCATTGGGATTCATAGTGACTTTACAAACTTGTTTGTCCAATTGTGTCCAATTAACTTGGTGTTATAGACAATTAACTCAAACGGCAGACTTATGAATCCATGACAAATTCACAAAGTACAACATTAAACTACACCGATGAGCCAAAACATTATGACCACCTGCCCAATATGCTGTTGGTCCTCCGTGTGCTACCAAAACAGCGCCGAACCGCCGAGGCATGGTCTCTACAAGACCCCTGAAGGTGTCCTGTGGTATCTGGCACCAAAACATTAGCAGCAGATCCTTCAAGTCCTGTAAGCTGCGAGGTGGAGCCGCCATGGATCGGACTTGTCGGACCAGCACATCCCACAGATGCTCAATTGGATTGAGATCTAGAGAATTTGGAGGCCAGGGCAACACTTTGAACACTTCATCATGTTCCTCAAACCATTCCCGAACAATGTGTGCAGTGTGGCAGGGCACATTATCCTGCTGAAAGAGGCCACTTCCATCAGGGGATACCATTGCCATGAAGGGGTGTACGTGGTCTGCAACAATGTTTAGGTAGGTGGCACGTGTCAAATTGACGTCCACATGAATGGCCGGACCCAGGATTTCCCAGAAGAACATTGCCCAGAGCATCACACTCCCTCCACCGGCTTGTCGTCTTCCCACAGTACATCCTGGTGCCATCAGTTCCCCAGGTAAAAGGCGCAAACGTACACGGCCATCCACGTGATCTGAAAGAAAACGGGACTCATCGGACCAGGCAACCTTCTTCCACTGCTCCAAGGTCCAGTTCCGACGTTCGAGTACCCATTGTAGGCGCTTTCGGCAGTGGACAGAGGTCATTATGGGCACTCTGACCGGTCTGCGGCTACGCAGCCCCATACGCAGCAGGGTGCGATGCATTGTGTGTTGGGACACATTCCTCCCGTAACCATCATTAAAATTTTCTGTGACTTGTGCCACAGTAGACCTTCTGTTGGTTTGGACCAGACAGGATAGCCTTCGTTGCCCTCGCACATCGATGAGCCTTGGGCGCCCAACACCCTGTCGCCGGTTTGTGGTTTGTCCCTCCTCGGACCACTGTCAGTAGGTACTCACCACTGCTGACCGGGAGCACCCCACAAGCCTTGCCGTTTCAGAGATGCTCTGACCCAGTCATCTGGCCATAACCATTTGGCCCTTGCAAAGTCGCTCAGGTTTTTACTCCTGCCCATTTCTCCTGCATTAAACACACTGAATACGCGAACTGATTGTTTGCTTACCATCTAATCTACCCAGACCTTGGCATGTGCCCTTGTTTGGAGATGATCAGCGTTATTCAGTTCATCTGTGAGTGGTCATAATGTTTTGGCTCATGGGTGTAAATCAACTGCAGGTATACTCTGTGTTAATGTGAATGGTAACATTAACAAACAAGACTAGATAATACCCTGTGTTAACCTACAAGGCAAGCTTAAATATTGATTTTATTTAGGAACAGAAGGGCATTGGCTGTGAAATAACCTGTGATTTCACACCTGATGTCATTAGCCTAGGGGTTGACAGGGTTATGAAGTGTGAAGATGTGCCTGTATCATTAACACTGTATCACCTTAAGTGTCATGTTTTCTGAATCTTTGGCTCATTTTCTCAAAGCTCTAAACACAAAACCACAAACACAAAAAGCAAAAGTCTACAAATCTCTAGCAAAAGCAAACACTGCATTCAAAACCATTTTATCGCTTTCCAAAATGTTTTTTTGCATCAAAATGAAACACACATGCCATCATATGAATTGATCTTTCTACCAACCAACACACTGATGTGCTCAACACAAAACACTATTATCAATGTTATCAGTAGGTTTATGCCTTTTTCATTTTCAGTGTTACACTGTAGCCGGTTGTAAAAGATTGTTACAGTAATGTATATCTACTCAAGTATACATAAATAAACGCACACAAATGCAATACAGTAACAAAAACTTTATTTTTTCCAAAATGCAGTATTTTGGAACACGTGTTTTGTATGTAACACTTTACATACCCAACAGGAGAAAACCAGGAAAAACATTCAGTAAGATAAAGGGTTTTATGTAAAAACAAAGTAGCTAATTTTTTTTAAACTCTAAACACAAGACAAAATCAAATGCAAAATGTAAGAAAAAAGAAATTGGGCTGCATCCTGCCTCTTATTTTGATCTGGCCACAGCACCTCATCTACATCACAAGCAATGTTCTCCCTGGCTAAACAGCAGGGAGAGAATCTTCTGGAGTGACGGATCCAGCCGCTGAAAGCCCCCCACATCAACATCACCACATGCATCCTCCATTGGAGAAGAGGCATGCGTGCGAGGGGATGGTGGTCACACACCTTCCATCGCCATGCCGAAAAAACTCTTCAATTGGGTTTAGGAATGGGGAATATGGTGGGAGGTATAGAATAAATTGTGGGCGGTCAATGAACCAGTTGCGAACCAGAGCAGCCCAGTGGAAACTCATGTTGTCCCCAATGACAACATATCTGGGCTGCTCTGGTCCACCCTTCTGCTCGGCTGGAATGAGGAAGCCATGTAGTGTGTCCAGGAATGTGATGAGATGGGCGGTGTTGTAGGGACCAAGGCTGGCATGGTGATGGAGGACGCCTTGCTGGCTGACAGCTGCACACATGGTGATACTCCCTCCACACAGTTCATGGACATTCACAATGGCATGGTGGCCAATATTGATCCGTCCCCGTCCCCTTTTGCTAGGTTAAAGCCATCCTCATCAATAAAAATATAAACGTGCTGAATTGCAGCGGCATCCAGCTCCAAGACTCTCTGAAACAAACAAGACAATGAGAAATAGACCTACACTCACCGGCCACTTTATTAGGCACACCTGTCCAACTGCTCGTTAACGCAAATTCCTAATCAGCCAATCACATGGCAGCAACTCAATGCATTTAGGCATGTAGACATGGTCAAGACGATCTGCTGCAGTTCAAACCGAGCATCAGAATGGGGAAGAAAGGTGATTTAAGTGACTTTGAACGTGGCATGGTTGTTGGTGCTCGTTACAACCAAGGTATGCAGAAGAGCATATCTGAACGCACAACACGTCGAACCTTGAGGCAAATGGGCTACAGCAGCAGAAGACCACACCGGGTGCCACTCCTGTCAGCTAAGAACAGGAAACTGAGGCTACAATTCGCACAGGCTCACCGAAATTGGACAATAGAAGATTGGAAAAACGTTGCCTGGTCTGATGAGTCTCGATTTCTGCTGCGACATTCGGATGGTAGGGTCAGAATTTGGCGTCAACAACATGAAAGCATGGATCCATCCTGCCTTGTATCAACGGTTCAGGCTGGTGGTGGTGGTGTAATGGTGTGGGGGATATTTTCTTGGCACTCTTTGGGCCCCTTAGTACCAATTGAGCATCGTTGCAACGCCACAGCCTACCTGAGTATTGTTGCTGACCATGTCCATCCCTTTATGACCACAGTGTACCCATCTTCTGATGGCTACTTCCAGCAGGATAACGCGCCATGTCATAAAGCTCGAATCATCTCAGACTGGTTTCTTGAACATGACAATGAGTTCACTGTACTCAAATGGCCTCCACAGTCACCAGATCTCAATCCAATAGAGCACCTTTGGGATGTGGTGGAACGGGAGATTCGCATCATGGATGTGCAGCCGACAAATCTGCAGCAACTGCGTGATGCTATCATGTCAATATGGACCAAACTCTGAGGAATGTTTCCAGTACCTTGTTGAATCTATGCCACGAAGGATTAAGGCAGTTCTGAAGGCAAAAGGGGGTCCAACCCGGTACTAGCAAGGTGTAAGTGGCCAGTGAGTGTAGAGCAGTCAATATGGTGAAGCACAATACACTGGATTACATTACTATAATGTGTCTATACAGTGCTGATATGAATATATAATAATATATTATATATAAATTCACAGTATAGTACTTAATTGCACACATTCATAGTGCTGTTCTTTAACCCTCTCTGAGTTTCACTCAAGTGGCACCCTGTAGACCTGTCTCATCCGGATTTGGTTGTGCTGTAATACACGGTCCAATGTAGACAAGCCCACCTGGTGAATGTTATTGAATATTGTGTTGTCTGTAATTATGTGGTTCTGGATTTCTCGTAGTCTAATAGCAGTCTCCTGTTCTGGTGTGAACAGCCGGTGTCTTCCACCATGGCCTGGTTGTCTCTCAGTTCTGCAGAAGATCCAGAAATATGATATGATTGGTTACAGTAAGCTAAAATAATCTCTTTTTTCCAATATGAAATGACAGTATACCACAGTATACATACATAAAGAGCACTAGCATAGTGTAGACAGTAGGTAACCTACCGGTTCTCATTTCTGAATGTATGGATGATAGATGCAACCGTGTAGCGGCTCAGGTTGGGCTGAACTCTCTGTCCAGGCTCCCTTGTACTCAATGCATGATTGAGCACATGGTCAACCAATGTGGCCCTGATCTCATCTGAGACAACTGTCCTTCCTTGTCCTCCTCTTACTCTCACTCCTTGACCTCTAGCTTTTGCTTCACCATTCACCTCCATTTTCCGCCAAAACAGGAGAGCTCATCTGTGGCCTTTTTATAGTGCTAAAGCTCTGATTTCTAAGTGAACAATTAAGCAATTAGTGCTTACACCTGTGAAGAGTGGGTGTTGCCAATTGGTAAGTAAAGCTTGGCATTTTGATTGGTGTTGCTTTCCAAAGGAACACAAGAGATTATAATTTTGAATGTTGTGCCTAATGTAAAGAACTGTGTGTAGTGTTTTGCAAAAAGTGTGATTTAGAATTGAAAACTGAATGTAAAGCAGAAATTGTGCTTGCAATTTTGCAGGCTTGGTTTAGGGATTTGGAACATGAGTTTCAGGTTTCAGTAACTGCATTTCAAGTTCCAATTTTAGTGTGTAAACAATTGTGAAAAACTGTAAAAACCATGTATGTCAATGGGGAATTGATGCTTATCTTAAAAAAATAGCCATTTTTGCTGATGTATTATTACATTCACATGCATATGCATAAGATCATGTATATTTTGTGAATATTTGTGATTGTAAAAGGCAATATGACTACATGTTACAATAATGACTACAGTCACATAAAAGTAGCAAAAAAAAAACAGTATGAGTGTAGTATAGTATTTTAACCATGACATGGAATCATAACTTTTTTAACCAATGCATGGGGCTGATTACTTGCAGAATACTCAATGTCTTCTGTGTTTCTGCAGCTCATTAATTTTCATGAAAACTGCAGTTTTTTCCTCTGATGGTGCTTTTAACCCCCTGCTTTGGAGTAGTCATGCAAAACTCCGACCATCTGCATCCTGGTGATGTTGACTGCACAGACCCATACTGCTTTGAGATTTCCTCTTTTTTTACATTGGTTCTCCAGATTAGCACCCTAGTATGATCCCTCCCCAGGGGGGAATTGAAGGAGCTTTGAAATCTCAAATGAAGAGTAAGAAGGAGCTCTGGCTGTAATCCTCTTATCTGTAATACATCTGTCTTCTTCTCTCCTCCATTCCAGCTGCACAATGAGTGTATATCTGACTCTCGCCTGGAAAATGGAGCTCACCGCCTCTCAGCCTGGCTCAGTGTGTGTGTGTGTGTGTGTTTGTAGTGTGTGTGTGTGTGTGTGTGTGTGTGTGTGTGTGTGTGTGTGAATGACACACTCTTCATGACTGTTTTTGCCTTACATACATCATTACACTGCTGTCTGCCTGACCTGTGGATCCATCTGAATGCAGCATCAAGACCTGTCTGTGTGTGTGCGTGCGTGTGTATACTTTATATAATGTAGCTGATCTTTTAGCCGGCATTCTGTATTAGACAGAAAAATGTATGTGTGTGTGTGTGTGTGTGTGTGTGTGTGTGTGCACGCATGTGTGTGTGTGTGTGTGTGTGCATGCCTGAGAAGATTCCACTCTGGTACCTCTCAAGTGGCTCCCCCCAAGTGATCACTTGACCCTTTGCCTGTCCACTCACATCAGATTTAGCAAGGTTACTCACCTCCAGGGCACTGGCAGCAGAGGCGTGTTTCAGTTTACCCAGCTCTCACTCTTCATTTCTGTGAAAAAAAGTACAGGACAACATCTTCCCAGCTAAAGGATAACACATCTCACAGTGTTACTGCGACACCACTGCTATGTGTGAGAATGGAGAGTGGTATATATTAATGGAAGGGACAGAAAAATAAGTCAAAGCCTACGTGGAGCTCAAGTATTTCCACATGGCCTATGGAGATAAAGGTAGTGTGGCATTGTGGTGATGGAACTGGGCCTGTCGAATGTTGAAGACTGGATTCCTAGGTGGTGCATTGTTCCTTTGAGTATGTTATGAATTTCTTCGGCAGATATTCAGCCGTATTGGAAAATATTTAAAATGTGAGCTGTCGGGTTTGTCCTACCTACTGTAAGTGTATCCACAAAACAAGTAAGTAGGAATAATCATATAATTGTGTAATATTCATTTTCACTTTGTTTGGACTTCATTCTCAGCAATTATGAGAACTCCAGCCACAGCTACAAGTCATGTTGAAATTAACGTCAGACCTAATGAAGTGAATACATTAAAACAATCCGGAGAGACCAGCATAACTCATTTTGTGAAGGTTTTTTTTTAATCACCAGAGTGGATCAATCTTTGCAATCTACATTTTACAAAGGAAGAGGACAGAAATAACAGAGATGTTCTCATGTTACCACAATATGTGTTATATTCTCATGAGACATTGTATGTCATAATTATGCTTCCTGCAAGCTATCCAGAGCTCCATATGCATAGAACAAAAAAAATCATCAAAGAAATTATTTCATGCAGAAAACGTATGATTTTACTGTCTCAGCCTAAACAACTTGATAAGATTACTATTCCTGAGCATTGTCTGTATAGACCATTGTCTGAGTGTTGTGTCTCCAGGGACCAGTGTTTGGTGCCAACATTATGAGGACAGTACAGCAGCATGCATTGTTTGCTCAGCTCAATGTGTTTTCTCCTCAGTCAGAAAAAAAAATCTCTTTTTTTCAGTAACACATCACCCAATGCCTTTTGCTGGAACCTTTTATTACCCTGGCAAGCAATGACTCCTCTGTCCTTGATTTAAATTTAATGCATTGTAAAGTACATTAGAAATCATTACTCCTTAATGGAAAAAACTAACCACTGCAAAAGGCAGCAAGGCCCGTGTGCTTTGTTATCACATCTCTATGCAGCATTCAGTTTATTTTCCTTGTGAATTCAACGTACTGTTGTACTTCAAATTCAATGCATGAAAAAGAATGTAAATTGTTGCAACAGTAGATTCACAGTTAGGTATCTAAAAAGCTTCACTTCACAGTTTTATATGAACCACATTGAAAATAAATAAATGTACATTTACATCTATTCATTTGGCAGACACTGCCATACCGAATTCAGATACTGAATTGTTAATGCCATGCCAGTAATATAGCACCATTGTGGGAAACATTAGCACAACTAGTGCTGTCACAGGGTGCACATAGTACTATATCCATTGTCAGCCACCAAGCTTGTACTACCACAAGCTTCTACCACCAAAAAGTTTTGACCACCAAGCCTTTTGTCACAGAAAATTTCAAGGATGTATTCTGAAAAGGTAGGGTTTCAGTCTGCACCAGAAGATGGACAGCAACCGTTGTCCTGACCTCTCAAGGGGCAGAGTAGAGAGAGGATGTGATCAAGATGAGCAACTCTTCCAAGAAGGGATAACTAGGCAACCAGGGGTAGAGGAGTGGAGTGGTCTGTAAGAAGTGTAGCGTTCGATGATCGGTTGTAAGTATGAGAGTGCCATTCCTGTTTAGAAGGATATAACCACAGTTTTGAAATTTATCAAAGCCTCAACAGGTAGCCCATGTATGAAGATGAGGAGAGTGGAATGTGACATGACAGTATCTTGGTTGGCTGTAGGTCAGTCTAGCTGCTGTCTTCTTGACCACTGGAGAGGCTGGATGGTGCTTGCAGAGAGACCAGCAGGAAGAGAGCTGCAGTAGTCCAGTCCAGATGTCAGATGTCTTTGAAGGACAGGTTATTATCCAGCATCAAACCTATGTTCTGACACAGTCGCGTTGCCAAGCATAAATGAAAGGTCGTACAGAGGTGAGCACATAGCTGATATTTCAGTTTTTGAGAGATTGAGTCTGAGAAGTTTTTCAACCATCCAATTTTATATGTCACTGAGCCATGCTTTAATGCATGTTGAAACACATTGATCAGTGGGTGACAAAGAGAAAGTTGTGTATTGTTGTGCAGTGGTAAGAGAGGCTGTGGGAGGACATGAATAAACCAAGAGATTTTGTGTATCAGTAAAAGAGGAGGGGACTGGGGATGGATCCCTGGGGGACTCCTGTGGAAAAGATGTGTGTCTTTGAGGCAGAATCATACCAATTAACCTGGTAAGAAAGGCATGAAATGTCCACGTGACTGACTGCCATCAGTATCAAATGCAGCCGATAGACCCGGTCTTACCCCAAAATGTGATCTTTGATATGCAAGGGCCATACACACTCATATAGACCAAACATTAAAATTATAGTCAGGGATGGAATTTTAAAAGAAAATTGCCTTTAGTCTTTTATCAGACTAGCCTCATCCATTAGATTGTTATGTATTCTTCAAGTTGGAGTTCAAGAATCTTCCTGAGATCCACTGCTAAAGACTATATTAATATCACTAAGTCATCCAAGAAAATAGCCCAGGCTTCCCTGTAACTACAGATTTTGATTTGAGAAAATTGCTAATGATATGAGCAACACTAACGCTAATAATATTCTGGCACTAGATTACAATTGTGATTATTGTCGTTCTAGCCTTAGCTCTACCTGAAGGGCTCTGCATGCTTTTCTGGGGACTCTGGACCAGAGCACCTTTTCAAACATTGACCATCCTGAAAGCCCAGCTCGTGCATGTTGGCACAGGAAACACTATCATTTAGGAAACCGAAGGCAAAACCGGCAGGCCAAAGTGCTGCAGGAGATTTGTACTTCATAAAGTTTTCACATAATTACAGTCAGGAAAGAGGGTCCTCGCAGCGGCGTGTAATCTGAAATCGCACCAGCCTTCAGGTGTGCCTATGTATTATAAATGACAGCTGTGTGTGTGAGCCGCTCCGATGCGTCTCGCCTTGATGATGCGAGCGCGGCTGCAGAGCTCTGTGATTAATATGATGTGCGGCGTCTGGGCACAGGTGCGGCCCTCTCTTGGAATGATGATAAATAGAAGAATTCTGCCCAATGGCCGTGATGATTACATCGTTTTTAATCCAATCTCCTGCATCATCGCTGCTCCTTCTGGGACATTCTAACCAACATGTCCTTACTTATTTATTTATTTTGGAGGGATAAAAATACCATCTGCAGAGAGATTGAAAATTATCTAATAATAATGGGATAATCTGATAAATATAAGGCTTCATCAATCTGTGTTGGCATGAATGAACAGGAGACAAGCAATCTAGTGCAACTGACTGTCTAGATCAGAGAGGAGGTATGTCATATGTATTTCATCTCTTCAATAATCTTTTTTAGGTGCTGGTTAAAAATACTTGTGAGACACCTACAGCTAGAAAAAGAAAAAGGTAATGATCAAACATTTCCTTGTGTTTCATCCATATCCAGATTTGCAATATTTTTTGTAACAATTAATTCAAGTGTAAAAGCCACCAAGGAAGTATGATCTCTTGTATGGCGTTTCACTGGAATGCAGCCAAAATGGGAAAACATGGATGTGTGATTCAAAGCCTTTGAAGACCAAAATCTCTGGAGACGAAGCAGTTTGCTGGCAACGCAATTACTGCATCTGGTCAGTGTGGAATGTGGCCCTCTGGGAGATTCAGAAATAAAGTGTCACACCAATTGCTTTGCAGACTGTCACCACTGCTGTACATTTCAGCACACTTTAGGGCGATGCTTTCAAAATGTGTTTGGGAGCCATTCCACCGTTCCGCCATTCCATATCCACAGATCTGGCAACCCTCAGTTCATTGAGGGATTCGGCACCAGTGATCCCTCTTCAAACTGTGCACAAAGATGAAGTGTTCATTAGATATCTCCACATTGCCGTTGTAGTGCAAGCTTCACTCCAGACGGAAGGTCTGTTTTAAATGGTGCCATTTTTTTTCGCTTTCCCACTCATGCTACATTAGCTGTGGGTAATGTTCTGTGCAGCATTGTTTTGGATCTGTGTTTATGGGAGATGCTGCACATGGTGCATTCTACATATCTCATGCAATGAATCTGTCTGGAGACACTGATTAAGAGGATCTTTAATACCTTAACAGGCATCGTTTGTAACAGTTGGCCCCTGGCTGCATACATGTAACAAAAAAGCACCTTCATAAATGAAAATGCATGGACAAAAATGAAAAAAATGTATGCATGTCTATGCATGTATATATGCATGTTCTATGTTTTGTAACACTACAACACAATCATTAAGCATGTACAACTGCATCTCAGATTGTGGCTTTAATTTGACGCTTTATGCCAACAACCATATGTGTATGGAGTAAACAATGAGGGCCATGTGAAAGTGGACGTTCTGCTTGCTCTGCAGATAAAAGCATGTTGCCGTTATCTCTGGCAGAAAGAGACGCTCTCAGCAAGGCGCGCTTCAGATTATGTTTGCCTTTATTGACTTTTGAAAATGATGTCATCTGATAGAGGTTGTTTTTTTTTCCTTTTTCCATGGCTGCAGTTGGTCAGTGATGATTTTCAAAGTGTGGTGCACCAAGCCTATTAGCCACCCTGTAAGATAATATTGAAGGTCAAGTGTAACTGACATGCCACTGTAAGTGAGACATCAAGGGCAGGTCTTGCAAATGCAATTATGTCAATGTAGATTAAAAAGAATAAAAATGAAGGTGAAAATGAGGCGAGTTGATATTCTCTTACACGCACTTACACTTGCTGTTATGACACTTGCTGTGAATTGTATACGCATTATTACAAGCATCTTCTCCCCCACAGGGTCACAGAGTCAACCTTGTGTTTTTATGTAGGCCGTGAAAGAAAACAGGGAAAAAAAGACTTTTTAAGTTAGTCTTACAGGTGAAAAGATAAATGAGACTGAAGTGAAGGGCTCAACATTTTATCACACAAGAGGTATTGCTTTTATATTCAGAATTTAACCCCTCTAGCTTCTGCGTGGAGAAGCTGTGTCACCTTGATCGCTCTCCTGTATGAATTCAAAAGACACTTTGTAAACATTGAGGGCAGGAACCCGAAAAGCAGGACCTATCAATAATGAAGTAAGCATCCGGCCCATTTTCCTGGACATTTTAGCCAGGGCCCGGGAGAAAATATAAGTGTATCCATCAAGGGTGTCAGTGGCCGCTCATCTGTATTCAGTTATATCAAGAAATATGGATGGATCTTCCTCTTATCATTACTCACTGCCTTGATTGTAGATCGATATCTGAGAAGGACATGGCAAAGCATGCATGCTGACGAGCCGGACAAACATTGGCCCTTTTTTTCTGTTCAATGTTTCATCCTTGCATTCCGTACCAGTTTCACAATTTTGTCTTCTCACGAAGGACAGCGAGTTTCCTAACAAGATAGTAATAACTTGAGTGTCTTTTGAAGATCAATTTTTTCATCATTTTATTAAATTATATACATGTATATGCCACGTAATGTGGGTGTCTGCTTTTTTACTGAGTTTCCAAAAGTGTGGCTTTAAATGTGCAATAATATCTCAGTGGGACATTAGTATCTTCATTGAAAAGAAAAATAAGGACGGGGTACTTTTTTCCCTAAGGGAAAAGTGGTGAGTCAATGAGAAATGCAGCTTTTTATAGCTCAGCACTAAGCTTTCATTTAACGTTTGTGCAAGCTGCCCACAAATCTCAATACTGATGAGAGTAATTAGTTGAGAAGGACTGACACATTGATATTCGGCAAGTGTCTCTGTGATTCAGTCCCATGAATTACATCCTGTAAGATTTTTATAAACTCTGTTTTTTTTTTTCCTAACTAAACTGTCCCAGGAGAAGACGAGATAGCGAAACCAATTAGATCTGATACTTATGAATAGGTCATGCCGCTTCTGGGACTTCACTCTTATAGCGTTCCAATAAAAGAGACCGTCTCAATGCTCAGTGCACTGTCTGTGCCCCAAAGCAATCTGTACAGTGCAACAGCCACAAAATGATTTTGCCCTGACCTCCGAATACAGCGCACAATCCCTCTTTTATTGACTTGCAAAACAGCAAAGGCAAATGCAGACAATCCAGTGAGTGTTGGTAAGCACTGGTTTGCACAAAATAGTGGCACAGAAGTATACTCGTTTCATTGTATTACACAAAGTGAGATTATCTCTTTTACTGGCCTATCAGAATCATTGAAATGTACTGAGTAAAGTGTTTTGAAATGCATGGCTGCCAATGGAAGAGTCTGGCTGTTTGTGATCACCACTTACAAATGGCCAGAAAGCTACTCAAATGATAAATGCACATATTGTACTATGGTTCCAGTGGGAAAGTTAGGAGGATCTATTCAGTCTTTGTCTCTCTTTCTGGCCTGTTTATAGTGTGCCAACCAACAAAATGCCTGTGATGAAATGTTTGAATCTTGAAAATACAATTCATAGAAAAACAATATTTATGCTCCTGATCTACCATTCCATGAGCTGTATGAGCGTGGAAGCAGACATTAGTCAGAGTCTTTTTTATGTAGTTTTGAATGCAATAAAGAAAAGAAAACAGCACTGTCTCTGCTTATCTCCACACATGTACTGACAAGGAATACTATTTATGGAAAAACCTTTTTTATGAAAGTTAAATCTGATCAGATTAATAGAGAAAATCTGCGTGAACAATTCTTGTACACAATGCTCAGAATATTCCAAAGATAAACATTAAACTTAAAAAAAAATGCTTCTGAACATCAGTTTGTGTGATTTACAGTTCTGGTAAATTTTCAATAAGCATGTTCTTCAGGAAACCTGGGTATACTTTAAAAAGATGTTTTGCATTTTATCCTAGCATTGTGCAGGATAAAATGCAGGATTGTGGTTTCTATGGCTTATGTTAATCTATTTAGCCAAATGTAAACTGCTTCATTGAAGGAGCAGATCAGTGGTGGCCTGGTCATTGTCAGGCCTGAGTTTAGCCACAATTCCCCCGGGCAGAGCACTGTGTAGTGAGGGCATTTAAAATTTCCCCCTACACCAAGCACAGCACATTTCCGGAATATGATGATTGAACTAAGTCAGGAGACCTGACACTTGGGTTAGCTATCACAGCTGAAGGGGCGTTTGAAAGCATCACACCGGGCAGGCAGAATATTTGAGCATTTTCCTGTCAGAGGGCGGACAGTTAAAACCGTGCTGATGCAGACATATGCTCCTGCACTGCTCTCGATGCTGTGGACCGCAACAGCAGTCCTCTGACAATGGGCTGAAACATGCATAGCCCTCCAGAGACCGAACCGACCGCCAATTACCTTCCTCAGCAACATCGAGTCAATGTTGAAGTGACAGGCGGCCGCCTCTGAGCACCTGCAGAGCCCGCTATTAAAACTATAGCCTCCAGCTCAGAAGACATACTGTGGTGTCCTGTTTGGAAATTAATTTCTTTGAAAAAAATACAACAGCGTGCACGCACACACACACACACACACACACACACACACACACACACACACGGACACACACACACAAAACCACACACACAGACACACACACGCACAGACACACAAAATCACGCACAGACACACAAAATCATGTGGATGGTAGTTTATGACTACCATCCACATGACCAGATGTCCTTTACTGGATGCCATGAATGCGGGGTGTGGAGACACTTCTCCTGGAGACTGCCAGGGTTGGATTAGACATTCCAGAAGATACTTTCCAAGATGTATCGCCAGAGAAGACATAAGATGTGATGTTGATGAGAACTTGTGGCCAAATGCAGGGGGGAGGGAGGATTAGAACCCTCACAGTACTGTACAGTATGAGTGATTATACTATACATATTGTTGATGGTTTTTTTTGTAATTACAGTTTTTTACAATCATTTTCCACCCTGTACACTCACAGTCCACTCTGTAAGTGTGAAAATGGTTGTAAAAAGCTGTATTATTGCAGCCCTGGAATTTCAGGAATTATTTTGTTATTTCAACTTTTTATTTTTCACAAGTAAATTACTATATGCAAAGATATAGAGAAAATAAAGGATATTGAAGCAAATTGCTGCATTTCCGATTCATTCTTGTTACATATACTTTAGTACAGTCAATAAAGTGAAAAGGTGTTATTCTTATTCTATAATGAAATACTGATTTATGTGAAAAAATCATTCAAAAGTTCATCATTTATGTAATGCTCCCTATTGTTAGTGTTTTTTAGGTCAGTGTGTTATGAGTGAAAATGTATGCTTTCTGAGTGAGAATTGTTGCCAGTGTTATGGTCGAACGAACTTATTTTGAGACATGTATGAAGTGTTTTGGTGGTTTGAGTGAGTTTTGGAGGTGAGATTAACTGTTTGGCCAAGATGCGTGTTGGTAATGCAGAGTGTATGAAGAGTTTTGAAAAAGTGGCTTCAGTATTGACGGATGCTTATTAGCAGTTGAAAAAAAACTGTAATATAGATTTATAATGTCCTTATTTAAGAGTATTATTACACAGTAATTGTATCTCTAGAATTTAAAGATAAATGCATCCATAATATAGATAAAATATGAGTCCCTCATTTGTACGGAAGACACATATTGTTATTTGAAGTTGAGTTGCACTGAAAAATATTCAAAGTCAGCATCACTCCAAAAGAATATTTTTATATTGGGCACTCGCTACCATGTATCTCACTTCATTCTCTGCACTGTACTGCAGAGAACAGATCTTCATTAAGGCATACCTCAGTGGGTATAGTTCTGCACAGTTCCTGTGTTGACAGAGATAAACAGCAGCTCCCAATGTGAGGAGGAAACTCATTACAGCCAATTGCATGCACAGGAATGTACAGTATATAAGCTGGAGGGGGACTGTGGGAATTCACTCTGTCAAATCATTTTTACACGTTCTATTATGAACCCAAAGACACATGGTACTGTATTTCAGACCATTATGCAATGGCCACACAACGAGAAGAGAGACCATCATTTCTCACTCTGTACTGCAGGCATGCAGGTAGATCAGAATAATGGTAGCTGGCCATTAATGGTAGTTGTTTATCTATCTATGTATCTCTCTGTCTATATGTGTGCGTGTGTGTGTGTGTGTGTGTGTGTGTGTGTGTGTGTGTGTGTGTGTGTGTGTGTGTGTGTATGCGTGTGTGTGTGTGTGTGTGTATGTACAGGTTCATTTAATAACAGGTTCATCATCTCAGAAACTCAGGGATTCGGTGAACATAAAGATTTGCTTTATCCTCAAAATATTCAGTCGCATCAGTAATAATATTCTCCAAATAAAAAGCCGAAATTATGGTATCTTAACCCAGCTTTAGCTTTGAGAAAATGGTCCATGTAAGTGTAACATAGTTGGCTTTAATTAGCATGCGTGCATCGTCCAAGTCATAATACTAATGGCTACAAGGGGCACTGCGACAAGTGTGCCGCTTGCCCCGTGGGTTTAACTGCGCGGCAAAAAGAAGAATGGAAGGAGAAAGTATTTAATAGTGTTTTCGCAGAGAGGGCTTGGAGGTGAAAAGAAAATTACTACATCTATTATGTGGTAACAAGAAAAAGTGGAGCAAATGGTGAATTGCCAAGCTTCAAGAGCTTAAACTGAAGCAACTCCGAGACAAGAAAAATAATGACTAAACAAGTTTTTTTCTTCTGGGAGAAAAACATCCAAAGCAGGTATTTTAGCATTGTGATAAATCAAACCCCCTTCAGTGGTTTCAATCTTATTTAGATATTTGTTTTTTTTTTGTTGTTATTTATTCTATGCAAACTGATAAAAGTAATTTCTCATGAAATCAGCTAGTTTGCACACGTATGTTTAGTTGTAAACCTTAAACCATCAGATACAACTAATATTGCAACTATTGCTATTTCTGTGACCAGATTAAGCTGATGATGATGATGATGATGATGATGATGATGATGATGATGATGATGATGACTACATACACTCATGCTTGTTTTGCCAAAAATTCAAGTGAGCTTCTGTTCTAAAAATAAGCATTAAAGTTTCTATCGCTGTTGTTTTCCTGAAAAAGTTCTTCAACTTCAATAACTAGCAAGGCAAGCACTGCATTACAGCACATTCCAAATGCTTTCTTTATCTTCATCTCCCAGTACGACAGCCCCCTCCTCCCTTTCTTAATATACTCAATGTCAGACTACTTTCTCTGCAATCTGTACTCCCTAAGGTCTGGCGCTACACTACGATTAAGAAAAAAAAAAAGAAAAAGAAGTGGTGTCTTTTTTTCCAGGCTCTGTAACCGATTGGATTGTCTGCTTCATTTAAACTTCTCACCATTCACTTCCTGCTTCTGCTGCTTGCCGTCTTAAAATTGACACTTTGGCGTTCAGTATAAACAGCCAATGTAGCAGACCATGCCAGGAAGCCTGCCACTCTCCAAGGTCCCCAGAATTCGCCTGCTAATCTGATCTGATTTCTCCCAAATTCCTGACTCATACTCCTTGGCAGCTTGGGACGGCTGAACTCCTGGCCGTGAATCTCCCAGAACCCTCAGGTTCTGACTCCTACAAAGCATTTAATTTTCTCCACAAGCCTCCTTCCCCTCCCCTTGAAAGGGAGGTGCTGACAGGCTGACAGGGGAGTTTGTGCAGACTTTATCTCTTTTATTTGCGCTTTGTTCCAGATTACATGCCAAATCAGCTTGGGTCTGACACCGCGACTGTGTGCCGATGGAGCTATTGCGTACAGGGCATGATGAGATCATCACCTGTTCTTTGTCCTTTCTGCTTCCGTCATCCATAAAGTGATAAAACTAACTGCCTTTTAATTCAAAATTCATACCATTCGACAGTGTTGACAGAGATGCTACAGAAATTCCTGTATCGTGTGTAATGATGTATACATACATACATACACGGGGATAATCCAATAATCCAATCAGGAACGATTGACAAGGTGCAAATATCATTTTGTAGTGTGTGCAAATGTGTTAAAACCACACAGGGAAGAAGTTTACAGATGCATAACGTGCAAATAATTTCCAAAAACCATTCACATCAAAATAAATAAATAAATATCATTAGGACACATTATGCAAGAGCTTTGAGCTGGGGAGCACATTTTGAATTTTAAGACACTGGTCTTCAAACACTTTGTCACAGCTCCTAATTAGACTCAGTATGCAAAAATAGCCAGTCACCTTGGAATGCATTCAGGATGCACTAGACATAGAAATGGAGAAAATGAACGACTGAAGCAGGAAATGGTTATTTTTTAACATGGTGTGTAACTGTGACTGAGTTTCATTTTTAGTGAGGCTTTGCTGCATCCAGCACTGAATCAGACCTTGACCTGACATGGTTTCAAAGGGGTGAAGACCAGACTGCTGAAAGTGGTGGACAAGAATTGCACACAAGCTACAGATTGTATATCTGTGATGGCCTAAATTGAGACCTATGCTAATTGTATTAAACTGACAAACATCACTGACACTTATAGGGAACAGGGTCAATTGGTGTTAAGCAGCTCAGGAAGGCTAATGCGCTCTGAGACTTTCATTGACTGGGGCTCAGCCAAGAGGAATAAACAATGTGTTCCGAACAACGACCTTGTTTCATGACTTTGACTGCCACAGCATATTTTTATTCTTATTTTCTGCCTTTGTAACACTTTATTTTGCTGGGAAGCAATACAACTGTTGGTCTCTCGAAGGAAAGGGGTAAACATATTAAAAGCCATATTAAAGTTTCCAATCCACTACACTGTGTACTGAAAATAAACAAAATACTGTTCCGTAGTTTTGACATGTTTCCAGCGCCACTTCCTGTCCTGAGATAATTACATTACAACCTTCAATGTCTGGGAAAATATCTATTTCATCTAAGATTGTTTAAACTGTGCAGTGATCTCACTGATGTCCTTCCAGAGGTTGAAATTATCCAGAATATTTGCGTTCAGCCCCTCTCAAACCAAGACAAATATTGCCAATCTGGCTTCCGTTGGCAAGGGTTCAACTCTTATATAGAGGCCAAGAAGAAGAATTGTCAGGTCTCCCTGGGGGCTGAGGCAATAGAGCTACGTGCAGGCTATCACAGCGTTGCAAGTTACGGATGTTGTGGATATTAGATTGTGCTTTCCTTTCCAAAAGAGTGGCATTTATCATGCTGGACAGAAGGCACTGATCAGGTGAGTTGGCTATCTTTGCGCGGATGTCATCATTGACATTTGGAAACGTTCGACAAAAATCAAACGCTCACAGACGGGGAACAAGCCATCTGGGGCACTGACGCTGCGGGATATGGCAGCGTTAGCAGGACCCGTTTCTCGGGCTTGTGAGAGCATGCACGGAGCTTGTGTTCATTATCACCAAGACGCGAGGAGGGAAGTGCAAGTGTCAAGCAATGCGCTGCTCACCAAATCCCACCGGCAAACCTGACTGCACTTTTCAAAGATGAAAAATTGAATGAAAAATATTAAATGTAGTATTGTATTATTATTATATTGGATAGATTACAATAAGGAAGCTGGGATGTGTAATGTGTAATTGGGGGGAGGACTTAAAATGAGACAGGATCTCTACTTCTGAGCAAGGCACTAGGTCTATAGTAGGTGTTCCCAATAAACATAGGGCTGTTCAAGAAAAAAAGACAGAACTTGCCCTAGAAAACTACAACTACCTATCTACATTTATTCACTTGGCACATATTTGATGTGTGAGAACTGACACGATCACCCACTAACCTACTATGACACAAACAGTCCATTACCATGTACTAACAGGTGAAACAATGATATTTTGATAGTCTTCATTACAGTGATGTTCAGTGCTTCATTTCAGGTGAAAAAAAAGTTTCTTGTTCGTGACCCGGATTAATCTTTAGGGCCTTCTCAGAAGGCATTGGCTTACATTGGAGAGCAACAAGTCCCATGGCCTTGTGGTTTCTGGGTTTACCCAGGAGTGTCATGGAATGGCATATAATGGAATACTAATGGTATTCACTGCTTGTTTTCTTGGCACACAGCAGTGCTGAGATTTACATGTTTGTAAAATGGCATGAGATTATGTCAAGCTGCATTATGGTAACTCCATGATCATCAGGTTAGGGGGAAGTTTCTTCTACTTCCTGAAGGAAGGTCAGCTGTAATTACGCTTATATTAATTACTCATAGGTGAGACCCCTGCATTATTACAATGCAATTTTTGTCTGGTTTCCTACACAGACAGGTGCTGTTATTCTGGCTTCAGAGAAGACAGCATTAAGATAAAGAAAAAAGATCAAAACTTCTTGAAGAAAAGGTTTGTGCAAAACTAAAGTGGATTTGTCTGTGTGATATCCATGGCCTGCAGTGGCTAACGCTTGCCTATCTAGAGTAGATGTCTTCAAAAATATAAAAGTCTTCTCTTCCTTATTTCATTCTTCTCTGGGACCAGACACATCAGTGTGATGTTGAGTTCTCCTGTGTTGGACTCCTTAGCCATGCAAGGCCTATTTCATGCTCTACCAGACCCTAAAAACGGGGACTGACATAATTTCACTTTGAAATTGAAGAGGGGTGTCCTAGTTATTGGTTGCACCCTTGCATAACTTGACCTCTGCTGTACTTTTTTCCTCGGTATCCTGCAGTACATGGCCGCATGTTTAGTCCGGTGCAGAGGGAATCCCCCACAGTTCTCAATAAAAATAAGGAAAAGACGGAAATGATGTTTATTTGGCATCTCGTTTTCTAATTGTGTCAGTTTAACAGATACTGAATTCCCTGGGAAGGCATCTGTTTACACTGCGCGCTGTGTGAGTGAGAGTCTGTAAGGTATGAGCTGGGTCTGTTGCCTTGGCTTCACGTTTCTGCTTTAGTAATTAGCCCCTCTGAGGCCTGCAAGAATAAGGGAACAGAAAATAATTCACATAGTTTCTCATGCTCATGTTAAAAGTCAAATATTCATGCCGTAACCTAATAAAATAGCACATTGAGCACATTGCTGTTTGGAGTTTTGCAAATATTGGACTGTTGTCTTTTTCATCCTCCCTTTCTCTCTTTATGAAAACAAGAAGTCAGATTCCTATATATGCATTTACCTTCAAATTTTAAATCAAGAACAACTATCTTCCAAATTTTCCCCCCAGGGTTATCTTCTGATAATGTGTCATTGGAAATGGTGCAAGGTTTTCCGCTATATTTCATTCAGACGTTCTGGCAATGCAATGAGCCATTCCACCCGATTACATTACACAGAGCCCTAGTGCTCAACCTGCTTGATGCAATCACATGAAATAGTTTTTCTCCACAGAACACAACAAGCCAATGAGGTAAAGAAATCTGTAGAGACACAGAAATTCTAGCAGGAGAGTATGACAAATGCATCAGCAAAGTGGTCATTTGTTAATAGGCCTCAAACAGAAAAGGTAGATTGGTGGTTTCCACCCTGATGCCCTATAGCTGAGAATCTAGAAATACATAGAATCTTCATGTAGTATAGAATTGGTTGACCATCTGCTGATATGATGATTCGATAAGATAAGATAATGCCTTAGCTGTGACGGCAGGGCACTGTCTAGACACAGAGTTTCTCAGAAGAAATTGGGAACTTGAAAGGACGGAGTCCCATGTGAGTCCCATCGCATCTTTGTGAAGAAGACCTATTGCGGATAAATGAGACTGTTATAAGATGAACTGCAGACTCTCTGGTCTTTCTCAATGGCAAACCAACAACACCCCCCCCAAGATTAACTTCCAGCATGCTCTGGGGAAATACTATCGGTAAGAGCATCATACAAGGGCGTGATTAAAAAAGCAACAGGTGCCGCAGGCAGCGGACTACACCACACCCCTTCCCTCCCATTGTTGTCTAGAAAAAAGAATAACCACGGCCATGTACATATAAAAAGAAATACATTTGGATTTACATTTTGTCACTTAGCAGGTGCTCTTATACAAAGCAATGTGCAAGATGAGCACATTTAACGACATATTTACATCTTGACATGAAGTAGATGCTCTTATCCACAACAACTCCAGAATTCAAGCACAAAGGGCATCCAGCAAGGCGACACAAAACCTTACACAAACAAGGAAACCATCACTGTGAAGGAGAGCTTTCATCTCTTCTAGATACTGAATTGGAGCCAGTGTCAAACACACGAAACTGAGAATATGAATGCAGACTTGGCCCAGCACACAAGCGCAGCACAAACACCCAACAGCAGTGCACCATTCCAATACAATCCTAAAACATAGCCAGGGCCTCCCTGTTTTAATGCTAGTGTAAAGTTTTGTTTCACTTATAAATTTTTTCTAGGTATGGCCGAATATTTACAGCAGCTAAAATCACAAAATATAAAAAAAACACAGCTTAACGCAATATAAACATATCATAGTACAATAATGCAATACTGATACTGCCAATAATAATTCTGATAATAGTGATTGCAAAGTACAAATGAGAGTGGTGGGCACTCCTCTCTAATGCACTTGAATGATGTGAGAAACTTAATTTTGAATCAGGATTTGTTCAATACTTTGTGTCCATTCCCCCTCATAGATGGTCATAATTGTTACTGTGACTAAGCGGGTCAATGCGTCTCATATTGAATAAAGATGTTAAAAGAGACTGAGATCTAAAGCATTGCATAAAAGTTACTCATTAAAACATGTAGGATAAAATCAGGCCTCACAGGACCGGTATACGCATTTAACACAAGAAAAATGATGTTCTGCCTCATAGAGCTGCACTGGAGAGGGCCCATTCACCTTCAGACACAGACCTGCTTTGTCAATGTAGTTCATTCAACTTAGGCATGAAATAATTTAACAACTCAATCACACACACACAATGACTTCCAACAGTATCTGTTTCTTATGTAGCTGATGGTTTGTTACCAATATTGCACTACTGAGAAAATATTCAAAGATGGTCTAGCTTCAGTGGAAATTCCAGTTAACTGATGGAGAAATATCAGATGCAAAACATCTATCCTATCCAACATGAATCCATAAAGGAGTGTTAACAGCTACAATAAATACATGGACTTAACTGATTTAAACGTCTTAACTCATCTCTCGCTGTATCATTAGAATGGTTGAGCTAGCTTGTAATAAAGATAATATTCATCTCCAAGAACTCCGTTCTCACCTAAAGTGCAAAGCCATTGTAGCTTTGGTAAATTGAGTGGAACATCTTTCTGGTACAGCAATTGCAGACATTTAACAACCACTTCAAGCAGGTTAGATGCTGTATAATTATTGTTCTAAGAAAAAAAAAAAACCTATTTTGCCAAACTGCTGGGAGAGCAACACCAAAATATAAGTAATGGGCTTCTGAAGATTTATTGAACCATTTTAGAAACTACACACAATGGAGGAAGTTAAGAATAATATAGGAAATATGAAAAATGAAGCTGTAGACTGGATATGCAGTTCAGCACGCAAGACAACATGGGAGCAATGCGTAGTAAGCCAGCAAGTTTTTGTCTGCCCCCCCAAACAACACCCAACCACAACAGACTGTATCCAATAGGGTTAGCACTGCAGCAGTTAGGATGAAGCATACAGTAAAATAGATCTACAGTGTTCTAACCTCAGCTGAACCCTGTAAAAGAACAAAAAACTAAATCTTTTTTGGAACTTTTTTCCACCTTACACCTTAAACTTTCCCGATAAACATAACACTTGAGTGCACTGAAGTTATCAACTTTGATGCAAACAAATGGTCTTTAATTGTGGCCTCTTTCTTCTATCAGCGGGAAAGTAGTATTTTAAGTCTTCCCACAGTTCTGCAGGCTTAACAAAGCGTACTCCTCCCGCTGTTTGAAGGGTACACGTTTTGGCAAAGAGATTTCAATTAGTTCTGCCCCGGTGCTTTTTTAAAAGGAGGAAATGAAATGAGTCTAATTGTATGTTAACACGGAGAACAATAACTCCCTGCACTGAAGCTGCAGAATAAATTCACACATATTTAATCCTTGTTCAACAGTTACACGGCTCACGGACATAATGCATTCCAGCCACAGTGGCCACTGCTCCAAGTCGAAACAAATATATTTGTGTCTGAACAAATGCATATACTGTAACTGTGTTTCTTATTAATCCGTATAAAGCTGTATGATATTACTTGGCTGCCCCATGGGATGTGACATCATGACATCATTAGACTGCTTTACAGTAAATACTTGGAGGGTTGAAACCATTGTGGAATTCCACCTGGATATTTGTGTCTAAAACAGAACGCTGGCTAAACGATCAACTACATTATATACAGTATATACAGTACATGCATGCACGTACACACACACACAAGCACATGTCTTGCATTCAGATGGATCCACAGGTCAGGCAGACAGCAGTGTAATGATGTGTGTAAGGAAAAAACAGTCATTAGGGGTGTGTCACTCACAGACACACACACGCACACACAGTCACCCACAGAGGCAGACACTTACAGATACACACACACACACACACACACACACACACACACATCAATAAATGTGAGCAGAGTCAGAATAAGCTCAGGCCTGCACTTTTTCAACTATTTATCTCATCTGTGCTGTGATTTGACCTTAAATCATATTGGGTTTTCTGTGAGATAGAGGGTGTTGAGATAAGCTGAAGATCCCTCCAGGAGAGCTTTATAGGTAATGGAGAAGAGCACTGATAATTTACAGCACTGGGGCAAGGAGGACAGGATAAGACCCTGAGTCAGTATGATATTATACCATTTAATGGCATTAAAAAACTGTCCCTGGGAGATGTGAGTGTTTCATACTATATAATTAGGAACATAACATGCATATTGATGACACGGGGGGAAAAATATTTATATACATCATCTTCAGGGAACAAGCATCAAGTAACACCCTATTTTAGGATCCTTTTAGTAGAAGGTAAAATCAAGTTCATCTTCAAAATAAATATAAAAGATTGTGAAGGAAACCCAATGTGGTGAAAGAGAAAATGGTAAGATTAAAAAAATGAAGGAATAAATGAGTATTTGAAATGAACACTTTTAGCACGAACAAGGTTGATTAAGATTAATTGTCTTTTATTTTGATTAATGGGTAGAGCTATAGTACTATGACTGCTTTAACCCACATAAATGCACCAAAGCATCAAATATTCATAGATTTCTAAGTAATTATAACATATGGCTTTATTTTATAAATAATTGAACTCATTAAAGCACACACCAGTTACCAAGGGATAGAGCACAGATATTCAATCACAGCTGCAAGTTCAGCCTTTGAAGAATGAGATACATGTTCTCTGTGCCAATAAGGTGGAGAGGAAATATAACAACCTTTACCCGAACCTTACAATGAACCACAACCCTATCCTGAACCTAGCCTTTCATGAAGTAACACAAGTAACACTGCAATGCTCAGTATTACAGTTCAATGAAAAGATATGGTTCCAGTTCAGTATAAGGTGTGATACTGTTTGGTCAGATTATGGTTTTATATTCATATGTAGCATGTCCTTTTGTGTGTTCAAATCTTTTTGTAATTAGTATAACCTTGTTTAATCAAAAAGATGAATCCTTGTTTTACATATTATCACACAGAAATCACATTTTGGAAGATACAGGTCAGTGCATGTCCATCCTTCGCTATTTGAAAAAGAAAATGTTTTACCACGCAAACTTTTCTCCCATGAGGTTTTTGTGCTCAGTGTGTTAGAAGTTTGTACTCTGCTGTTGTGCTTGACAGTCCCAGTTTTCCTCTTCCCAGCCTCCAGGTGCTGTTTGGTCCTGCCCAGTGAGGGAACGCAATTGCTTGCCGCCCTTAGCTTGCCAGGGGGCAGACACGCCAGGCGCCGTTGTGTTTCTGGGCAGCCTAAAGGTAGGCAGCCAAAGGCCTGGGCAGAATGTTTACATGGTTACGCATTCACGCAAAAAAACTTCGGCCCGAACCCCATTCAAATATGCACGAGTTGTCATACGGCTGAAAGGTTTTCTCACATCCCGGTGGCTCTCTCTGACAGGTGCTGTACAGCAGGTAATCAGCTGCTGGGGAGAAAAAAAAAAAGAAAATCCTTAGCACATCAGGCACAGGAAGAGCTTTATGACGGGTGGAATGCTGTGAAGCACACTAAATTACCTGATGTGTATCTGCGCGGAAAACGCACACAGCACACATTTCTTTGCATGGAAGCTGCACGCCTACTACGCAATCTGACTGTTAAATACAGTTGCAGAAGAAACAGAGGATTTTTGCTGTTGTTATTGTTGTTGGTAATGTGTGTACTTATCCAGGATGTCCCGGGGCAATTCTTTCTGTAAGTCCTATAAATCCCAGTGTAGGAAGCACTGCCATATGAATGTAAGCCAGCATGGGCCTTTGAATATTTCACACAATTGGCGTCTGTAAACCCCTCATGTGCAGTATTTTTTTCCCAATGCATACAAGGCAGGAAGTGCATTGAAAATGTCAAGTTTTGTTCTTACTTTGCTTGACACAGTTTGAATCAGGTTCCCTTGAAACATGTCAGCTGAACAAAAGTATCACCAGAAACAGCAACCCCAAGCTTCTGAAAGGAGAAAAGGAGATCTCAGTGTGTCGGTTTGAAATGTAATCCTTGCTTTTTTTGCGTTTCTTGATCATGAGAGAAACATCAAACTAGATGTCAGTGTTGTTGACGTAAATGTTCATTCTGACTGAAACTGTCATATCAGGAGGTCAAGAAGGTCATTGCACAAAGGTCTGTGACTGACAAGTGTTTAAGATAATTTCACAAAACACTAAAGAATATCTGTAGTTGTGTTCTATGTTAACGGTGTCATTATACACTTGGTAGTAAAACAAGTTTTTCTTATATAAGTAAATGGCAGTATCCTGAGAGGACATAACCAATTGTACCAAAGACATGTTTTTCTGGTTGATATAGAAGAAGATACATGCACCTGCACACAATTCACCTCTGGGTTAAGGAGTAAAGCAAATCACAGCCAGCTACTGAAAACGTAGCCAGAGACCGGAAAAAAAAAAAAACTGTGAATGATGTCTCAAACATGTCGCTGCATCGCGTTTGCATTCCATGTGGAAGCACAGACTAAGGCTGCAGGAAGTCATTAATACAAAGAAGATGGAGGGATGCATTGCAGAGCTAAACTTCGAGGCCGGTGGCAGTGTTTTCATGTGGGGAAACGGCATGAATCAGAGGAGCTAAAAAAGCCGGAGCAGCAACAGCAACATCCCAATTAAAAAGTGACAAAAATAAAAAAAGAGAGAGCCAGACACGAGGCGATGCTCTAATACAGCTGACCTTTAACGGACTGTTACGTGACTGCTCAGCCGCATGGAGGACAGCACAGCAATCGGTAAGAGTCACTTCGCCGGTGGTGATAGATGAGGTAAACGGTGAGAAACAATTACAGAGTTCAGTGATGTGCTCCAATGCGCCCAAGCCTAAAAAGCACATTTGTTTATCCTTCTGGCCTAAAAAAAGACAGCAGAGCATCTCCTGTTTTTTTTTTATTATTATACTGTGATATGTCTTTTTTTGCCTTTTAATGGATGACTCATAAAGGAAGAAACAATTTGCCACCACATACCCTGATATAGACTGTTGAACATACCCATACTTGGGCAACTGCCAGCCTTGATGTCATTTGAAGGCAGACCACCTAAAGTGTCCTGCACAGTAGGTTTCCAAGTTGAAGAAGCTTTTTGTAGTATCATTATGGCACACAGTTCTATCTGCATATTTTAGTATTTACATTTATTTTACAAAGCTGCCCAGGCTAGCTGCAATTTTTTGGAACGGGGAAACTTTTTTAAATGCTGTTTTGTGGGGCTGTTTATGTACTGTGCCTATATATGCTCTTTGAAACTATATGAATATTTTATATCCCTGAGTGGTTTGGTTTCAAGAGAGCAAATGTCTCCATCTTAGGTTACTTGTCATGTGAGCAGCAGTGACATATAGGGATTCTAAAGTAAGCAAAAGGCAAACTTAGTAAGCTGTGCTCAAGATACCAGGATTTCCTGTCTTATTCTCTGGTTAAAATTGTGTCACATAATTCAATATGGCAAAATATTTAAACAGCATTATGCTTTCTCTTAAGAATCCAAATAGACACTGCTAATTAAATGGACAGTTAATCATATCATTTAAAATATTAAATAGTTTTTTTTCCATGCCCAGATCCCACTCTCTATCTCCTAATCTCCCTCGGTATCTCCCTTTCTTAGGAGAAGTCATCATTGTAATATAATTACGCTCTGGGAGGCATAGGAAAACTTACTAAAAGCAATTTAAGAGAGGCAAGAAGTTAGTAAAATGAAGAAAAAGAATGTCAAATTAACATTTAGTCAGTACAGAGGAGAGATGCCTGGTGTAATAAAGTAGTCAGGATTGCATTTTTACTGGGTTCCATTGAGGGGTTTTGTAGCAGATCCTACTCTCATGTAGGATGTATGTAACACAGACAAAAAGGAAAAAACTCTTGGATCCTAAAATGATCAGATTATCATGGCATGCATCTGTTGTATATTGCAGTTTCTCCCCTCTGTGTTTAATATCCCACAAATAATGATTCTAGGAAAGATGGTGGTCAACTATAGCTTCTGCCTAGCACTTCGGAAATTCAGGTCATATTTCAGCATACTTTAATTTAAAGGTAATGTATCTGTAACTTAAGTGAGATGTCACAAATGCTGAAAAATATTTTGGAAATAAAAAGGTGTGTGTTAATAGTTAACTGATAAACAAGTTAATTTTCATTATGCATTTCTTAAATGCATTTGGTATAAGGTTGAAAAAAATAGATATTTATTTTTAAGATTTTGATTAAAAGCAATGTAGACATGCATTCATTCCAGCCATGAAAATCACAGCTGAAACAGATAGAGGTAGTTCCTGACTTTTTGGAGCAGCAATAAAGATGGAATGAGTCACACAAAATCAGAGTTTTATGCATAACCATCAAGCGTTTGCCTCTGTAGATTCTTTTCATGTACGTCTATGTGGCATGTAGCACAAAACAAGCCCACAACAATAAAATGTTGTAATGTATGCTGTTTAAAAGTCATTGGAATGCCCACGGAATGGTGTTACGTAAAGAGATCAGTAGCTGCTCTCTTCCTTTCCCGAAGAAAGTGAGTGTTTGACAAACTGTGCTTGGCCTTAATGATGAATCAGAGCTTAAGTGCTATACGTAGAAAGCTAATCGTTTCAGTCAGGGAAGATGCCATGGAGAGAAGACAATGGAGAACATGGCAGTACAGTCTGCAACGCTAAATGAATTTGCAGAGCTTCATACTTCCCTCAGAGCCCCATTACATGTATTGGCGAGTGGGAGTCTCTCTCTCCAACTGGCACTGCCTCCCTGAGATTCATCTTTATAAAATGGAATGCAGATGGAGATCTGGCTCTGATGAGGCAATGCTTGCCTTTGCTGTGACAGCCCAAAGACAGTCCACAATCTTCCGCAGAATGAGTACGTTTCCCTCCATTTCCTATGATAAACGTAAGAAAGCCCTACTGTTCACATTTCATTAACCACTATAATATTTCAGCGCTGTGATATATGAAACAATTCCGACTTGAAAACTTTGCTTCGAGCAGGAACGGATTTAGAAATTTTACAGTGCACTGCAAAGAAAATTTGTTTCAAACGCACTTTGAAAACTATTTTCTAAGTGGGCTGAAAACAGTGCAATTCCCCATTGTAAACCACACTAAGCCTTGTTTCTGTAGAGGAAGAGAACCTTTAATATGTTGTGATCAAAGAAGTAGGGTCCCTCAAACCTCTCTCAACTGAATAGAAGTCAGACACGGCATTTTAACATGTTGTACTGAACACTTTACTCACAGAGATATAAACATTTAAAACACTTTATGAGGCACAGGTTAGTAGTATGTGAGAATACATAATATTCCAGAGAGCTAAGCTAGGAAGAAATTAGTAATTGAATGTGTCAAGATAAATACTGCCTCTGGAGGGGCTCAGTCAGTGAAAGGTGCTTGATGTTCAAGTGCAAGGCTGAGCCCTACGGTCCAGGTTCAATCCCGCCATGCCATTAGCTGATAATGATCAGGAGCCCATAGAGGCGCAACATAATTGGCTTTATTCTGCCAGGCTATAGGGAAGGGTAAGTCAGTCAGGGGCTTATCAATCCCGTAGCTTATTAGTGGCCACTGCTGGTCAGTTGGGGACCTGCAGTCTGCCTGCATAAAGCTGCATATGAAGTGACCTCCTCCAACTCATGTCTGTACAACCTTGGCATGGGGACTGTCCTCTCTAAAGATGCGGTGGCTAATGTCACTTCAGAGGAAGGCACATATTTGTCTCACCTTCCCAGAAAACTATCTATCTATATATATGTATATAAGTAGCAATCGAGTCTCAGCAATTTCCAGGGTAATTTGGAATAATTCTCTGGACTTTCCATGGGTTAGGCAATAATTTACACGCCTGCTCACAGAGAGAGAATCACTGCATTTGCCTGGTTTTCTGCACTGGCATCCCGTCATGCGTGCTACATTCAGCAAGGGCTGTTTTCATTGAATTACCACCAAAGCTACTAATGATGAGCACTATAAGGATGAGTGACTCTCCAGTTGCAAGAGCCAAAAAGTAGGAAATAAAAACAGAGCCATCATTTTATATGTGGTGCTTTTTTGTCCCAAATGTCCACAAGACATCAATCAAGCTACACACTGACGCATTTCTGACTTTGTCCGTCACCTTGAGATGGAAGCTGTTCGTTTTGCTCCTGCCAGACATTTTCCAAAATTAATTCCCCCTAATCCACATGACTTTTGTGTCGCACAATTGTGCTTTTGCCTTGCCTGACAGCAACACACTCCATGTGGAGTAGTGGTTTGGGAAGCAGACATGTAACACAGATGACGATGCATGTAAATCCCTGCTGTAACACTATTATTGTATTGCAGTATGAATGAGCAGATGTTAAAAGGTCCCTCTGGACAAGGGGGACTGCTGAGAAAATAATGACTGCAACAAATACTCAGGAAAAATAGTGCAGATGAAGGAATATTGTAGATATTGTTGCATGCCATGCATCAGAACTAATCATGTTTTCAGCCAACAACTGTCCTTAACTGTGGGATAGTTTAACAATTAAAGGCAAGTTTTCCTCATTTATTTGTCACAAATACAGTTTTGTGAGTTCAGGGGTCACCAAAAAGTAATGAACGATATGCATTAACATGTATTGTGTATTAGATGTATTAAAAAGAATGTGAATTAATTTTTTAAGTCAAACGTCAAAGGAAAAATGTTGACAATAACAGTGCTCCACCCATGATCCAAAAATTTGACCATCAACACATCCTACTCGTCAGAACCATGAAGATTATGGTCCTGTTAGACATAAATATTTATTTGGAAGTAGAACCCTTTCCAGTTTATATACTATGGCTGTGTGTTTTAGTTTTGTTTGTACTGCCAATCAATATCAATTTGATATTATGATTTATAGTAAATTTTATTTGAAATGTAGGACCAGGTTTTTTTGCTTTTACAACAGTACCAAATAAGACAACAATGATTCACATACTAACTTAATTACAAGAAAATGCAGCTGTGTCTTTCCATCAGAAAAGTTTTTCCAGTGCGATTCCATCAGCATTTATTAAGGATCTGAGCTGTGTCAAGATTATGTCAAGGTTAAATCCCTAAGGCCTTCACAACAAAAGATATCTGTCTCATCCTAAACATTGTTGAATGTCAGACAGTAAAAATAGCATTTTTATGAAAAATGGATACAATGTGGCAGAATATTGCATTGACAAGGCAGTTCCTTCAGTTTTCCTCAGATATGCCAGGATTGAAGTTTATGTTCTCACCATCGGTAATAAGTGCTGGTAGAGCATAGAGTGTAGGCTGAAGGTATTGTGATTAGAAGTAAACAGCACTGATTTTACTATTTTTGAGTAATCTCGCTAACCAAATGTTGTCAACCTTAAACTCATTCACTGTTGATCACAACACAGTTACATATGGGGATTCATGCCAGGAGAAAACACAGATGTGTAAAAGCAATACAAAGGCATTGTTTTCCCATTTGTCATGCTTCTACTCTGTGTGTTTTTTTATAGAATCGATTTTTTGCAGTGAATTGACTGATGCAGCTAAAGATCCCTTTGGACTTGGTCAAAATAATTCAAAAGGGAGACCATGGGGAGAGTGCAAACTGTGATAGCTGCTCCTATAAATGCCATTTCTCTTGTTGCCTAGCCATCCGCAAACTCTTTGTTCACCCTCTACACAACTCTATCTGGGGAGGTTTTTGAAACCTAGAGAAAAGGCTTCCTCCATTTCATTTTTTTTTCTCCTAACAGTTAAGCTGTATATCCACAATGAAAAAAAAACACACACACACACACACATCAGTTTACAAGGTTGGTCTTGAGAGGGAAAAAAGCTATGGTGGTACTGATGACCTTGTACAGAAGCTCTATAGGACTTTGTGATTCTGACCATGGCCATCAATTATTCAGCTTCTTGTTAAAAATAGGCCATTGACATGGTACTCACTCCAAACTTTTTTTAAAATGACTGCAGTAAAAGTTTGCAGAATGATGGTCACTCCTGAGAAACTTTACAGTCTGCTCCCCGGCTTTAAGAGACATTCAACATGCCTGGACAATAACAATAAAAATGGAGCCTATGGTGAAGCCAGATGACTACCTGGTTAGGTTGCGCTCACTCACATTGTGTTGGATAGCTGCTGTTATATGAATACAACAATTTCACCATTGCTGGGGTGGTATAAAAAATATTGATTCACTCAAGGCCTCTCTTCATGTTGTGCATCATAACCCTTTCCTCTTCTGTGCATGGACCCAGCCAGGTTTTTAGGAGGTGAACACTCAGAGTATACAGTTTTCACTAAGAAAAAAATGTTCAGCCTTCCAAACAGACTGGATGTAAATTATGCTTCATCAATTAATTGTGTCTGACGTTATTTTTGGAAGATGGCAAATTAGAATTTCAAAACCATATAACTAGCAAGATACTGTATATTCATGAACAATAAACTAATTTAAGGCACAAGGTTAACACTAGGAAAAGACAGGAAATTAGTGAAATTACCCCTACATTAAACTCGGTCATCTCACTGCTAATTGGGGTTACTTCACATAACACGTACTCATCACTGGGCAGGTTGCTGCACATTAAAGCTTTATCTCAAACAATGAAATATATAGTCCTCAGAGAATTAAAAGGAAACAATCATGTAATTATTTTGTTACTACATTTACTTAGACATTAATTGCTACACAGAATTTAGCAATTAAGTATATTGTTACTTTCTAAATAACTACTTAGTTAATTAACTAAACTGAGTAAATTTAGCAACTTTTTTCAAATGTTTCATTTTATGTTGTTTTCTATTGAAAAGTCATGTACACAATTGGAATGTGCGTGTAAATGAGTGAATTTGCAGTTGTAAAAGTTAAAAGTAGTTTGTTTTACCTTCTGATGAGGGAAGAATTAAGAACAAACCAGTGGTTGCTGAGTGCAGCGTTCATGTGGTAGTGTAAGGACTTACGATGGGCCGAGGGTAGGAAATAGCCATGGCTCTGACAGCCAGGTCGGCTCTTCTAGCACCAGGGTCCTGAATTAGTGTGCAGCGATCAGGGGTCATTAAAAGGAGACAAGGAGATGTGAGGCTTGTTTTGGGAGGTTGAAGACCAATCCAGCAGTTGCACTCTGAAGGAGTTTGAATGGTCTTGTGGTACAGGCAGGGGGGCTGAGGCAAGCCAGCAGAGAGTAGTGGTAGACCAAGCAGCATATAACAAGGGACTGGACCATGAGATGGGAGGAATAAACAGTGCTAAACAGAAGGATTAGCTGATAGTGAGGTTGGATACTTCAGTTAATTGCTAACTGAGCTGGCAGGTTAGCTATGCCAGTGTTTCTCAGTCCTGCTCCTGGAGGCCCATGTCCTGCATATCTTCTGTCTATCCTTGCTCCAAACACACCTGATTAGTGTGATTAACATGCTCTTGTTTAAATCAGATGTGCTTAGCTAATCAAAAGTGCCACTGATGAGTTCAGTCAGGTAGGTAGAGCAGGGAAAGATGGAAAATGTGCAGGACAGTGGGCCTCCAGGCACAGGATTGAGAAAGGCTGAGCTATGCCATATTCATGAGATTTTGTGAGGACCAAAACCATTAAATTTATGAATATGAAGCAATCAGCAGAATGCAACTACCATAGTGACAAATAAGTCTTGCAAAAAATAAGGACAAAAGTCAGCACTCATTTTTTAAAAGGGTTGAATGATAAAAGGATTTTATGATAAAAATTCCCATATCACATACAAGGGAAACATGTTCTCTTTAGCATCCCCCATTCAAGGTCAGCAGTCGTTTCAAATAAGATTACAAGGAACTTAAATATGACTACATAAATCAGTCATGCAGTCATGAGCAATTTCAGAATAGGTTTGCGTTTGGAATGAATTATTCACTCTTGATAGCATCTTGTGGTCCATTTGATCTTCACTCTATGTACAGAAGCTGATTGCATTTAAGTGCAGTTGATTGTAAGACATACAAGAAGTGTTAGCTAAATTTCATGGAATGAAACTGATAATTGTACAATTAAATAATTTTCACATGTGTGGAAAAGTGATGAAGATTAATACACATGTATAAACACCTAACAGGGTTTTAATGAGTCCTCATATTTTCCCCGATGGTAAACCTGGCCTAATTGGGAGCTATGTTTTTTTTTCTTAGCCTGCATTACACATTTTTCTGCTTTTAAACTCTACCTGATGCTTCAGTGAATAGACCAAACCATCACTATGGTTGTGCTGTCATACTGTAATATATGCAGTAGAAGATGGTAATACAGCTCCAATGTGTTACAACATTGCATTTTTTATTCTATTTTAAGTTATATTAATTTTAGAGGGACAGCAGTTGAGCATATGAACATACTGACATGTATTGATAAGGTATAATAATAAGAAGGAACACATAAATGCCTCTATGTGTGCATCTGCTTGTGTGTGCATATCATTACTCCAAATGGGATCTCGCTTCTCTTCGTCCTTCCTTTGTGTTTGTATTTTGCTATAATTAGTTTAATTTTTGACCAATGGAATAATTACTTGATTTGATTTCATTCAAGTACAGTACCATGGGGATTGTCTTTTACGGTTTAAACAGTAATGTTATTAGGCTACTCGTCCAATAATGGCAAGGGAAGATCTGTCCTTGGAATAACCTGAGATCCCAAATGTGTATACAGACCAGGAAAAATCAATCTTTTCTGTTTAATTAGATTCAGTATAATTTATGCCATGTTGCACATATTCAGAGCTGCTCTGCACTGAAAGGTAAGCATCATGCTTAATCCCACATGGCAGAATTGGAGAGCTAATTGGTTTTATTTTTTTTTTTTTACTATTGTTGTGTTTTATTTTTAAAAAATCAAAACGGGGTCTTGTTAAATATTTAGTTTTGTGTTATATTCGTTGGAGTAACTCAGGGATGACAAACAGATCTCAAAACTGCTTGTAAGATATAACCTATGCTCAGCAATTGGTAATACAAAGGTTCTTTTGAAAGGCAATCAATATGTTTTTTTTTTTTTCAAATGGACTGTCTGCCATGCTCTGATGCCCTGATTTCTCAGCAGCTAAGAGAATCCCACTATATTAATGATATAAATATGGGGATTATCCATGATATCTGAAAAATAAAAAAGTCCATTTGGATCACAGGTACAGGAAGCCTCAGTTTGGTTTTATTCCTGTTATTGAGTTTGCTGTCACTGAAAAATTGCCTCCTGCTGCATGGTTGGATCAATCATTCGCTTGGGTCATTTTGAAGGAAAGCAGAAATGAATCTGATTTTTTTTTCCATCTCAGAATTCTTCATTACATATACTTTGGTCATAATTTCAGATGTACCTGCTCTGCTGGAGGCCCCTCTCAGGTCGTGTAGCTTGTCTTTGAGTTGCCGCTTTAAGAGGTTTTTTTGCTTTACATAAGGAGAGCTGTGAGGTGTTGCTCCTTCATGAACTCTGCTCACATTAGCATCACTGTAATTAACCAAAGCAGAGGTGCAGCAGATCAAAGGCACTGATTTTAATGTTTAAGATCACTGGCTCATTATAACATCGTATGCTTATCGTCTGATTACCGCTCCTTGTGTGTCTAAGCCAGATTGAAGCCATCGCATCTCTTGTGCCCTCGGCAGTAAGTTCAGTATTAATACTTGCATGCTTCCATCATTGTAGAAGCACAATCCAAAGTGTTATCTGAAGTGTGGGCTGACAGGGTTCTGCAGTCATACCTGTGTCTGACTCCTAGATGACTGCACAAGACTGCTGCTTCCCAAACCCCATTGCTTTAAGAGTGTCTGCTCTTATATTATTGTTCTTCTATTATACACCAAATCTGAACCTAGTGGATTTAATGTTCTATTTAAAAAGTAGTTTGTATTTAACCATCTTTATTACAGTGGTCATCAAATGTAGTCTTGGAATCAGGGGTATTACTGAGTGTGAATAAACAAGAAATGACACAGCAATCTGAATGCTTTCAGTAAGAGTCCTAATGTATGCTTTTGACTGTAACCAAAGTATAACCTCATTAAGTATATATTAGAGATGCAATGAAACATAAAACCTTGAAGGTTCATAACTGTAGCAGTAACATATATATATATATAGATGCACACACAAACTAAGGTGATGTTGTGCTAACTAAGGTGATTTTGGTACTAGTTGGTGATTACAATGATTATGTAATTATGAACAATATAGTAATATTATCATTACAATATATTTAATATTTGCCAAGGACTCTGCACAGTCACCTTTGGCCCTAATTCTGTGTTTAGAGTACATGCTGCCAACGGCTGGTACAACCTGACACAGCCCAGAGCCAAATTAGTAATAGATTTATAATGCTATTGATGTATGACAAATGTGTTGTTTGACCTCAGTCAATACTATGCAAATGAAGCCATTATCTCCTTTTTCAGGTCTTTTGTCATTATATTTATCCGCTCCTGGATTGCATTCTGCCTATCTCGCTGGTGAGATAACCTCCCCGCCGTGTCGCTCTCATGGGAAAATATCAGAGAAATGACTGCCATTGGCCGGGAATGCTGCAATCTGCTCATTCCAGGTCATCTTTATTTAGCTACTGTAGCTGAATAAACAGGTTGATGAGAGAGGATGAGCTGCTTGACTGACTGATGGACTATGGCAGACCAGTGCGGAGTCACGTATCGATTTGGTTACAGCCTCAACTTGATCAAAATGTCCTGCAAGGAGACGGTCCGCTGCCCTTGCCCTTAATGTGATCTAATATTGATCAAAGGGAGTAGCTTTACAAACACCGTATAGCCTTTCTCTATTTTATCCTCGGTGCATGAGACGGAGCCGAGGTCTGACGGTGCAAGATAGGCGGTAAAGTGCCACCTGTTGACTGATCTGGCCACTCTCAGTGTATTGACTCAAACTGCAGAGACGCGGCCTTGGCTTTAAGTAATTATCTGTAGTAGCATCTGCCACGAGCTCCAGGTTTAACAGGAAAGGTCACGGGTGTAGGGGAAAGCAGCTGGCGTGCCAGAATTCTTTGAGTGTTTTACCGTGTCTGCGTGAGAGATTTCGCTCCGAGGATACCATGGGAAAAGACGTTCCGTGGAGACTGGGCCTGCAATTTCCTTGCTAACGAGGCCCACGTCCTGACGCACAGATGGCTTGCTGATTCTGTTTTTGTTTTGCTGTAAAGTCATGGCATAAGTCCAAGCTATTTAATCCCATGTGGTTCTGAGGGCACTTTTGTTCACGGCCTAGAATAGAATACAAATGATTGGCAGTTTTTAGATTTCTACACGTGTTTAGAGGTTCACAATTTATCTGACATTATTTTTGAATCAATATTTTGCTTATCTGCATGGTTTGAAAAGTTTGACATGCGAAATTGATCCAGGCTTCATGCATTTTTTTCTTTTATTTGGGTGGGGTTGGGACGGAGGGATGGGTGGGAAGGGGGGATTAGGGTGTACGACCATGGAATTGCTAAATTCCAAAAAAACTAACTAGGAGGTGCACGAATGTGATTAGTGTTCATACGCCCTCCAGGCAACAATAAGAATAGCCTTGGTGATAATAATTCAGTTGTTTAGCTAGGCAAGTGTTGCACAAGCTTATTCATGGCAACCCTGTGATATTGGTTGTCATGGAAATATGGAAATATTGAAGTGTTTGATATATACACCGATGAGCCAAAACATTATGACCACCTGCCTAATATGCTGTTGGTCCTACGTGTGCCGCCAAAACAGCGCTGACCTGCTGAGGCATGGATTCTACAAGATCCCTGAAGGTGTCCTGTGGTATCTGGCACCAAAACATTAGCAGCAGATCCTTCAAGTCCTGTAAGTTGCCACACTGTGATTTGTGCCACAGTAGACCTTCTGTCGGTTCGGACCAGACGGGATAGCCTTCGTTGCCCTCGCGCATCGATGAGCCTTGGGCACCCAACACACTGTCACCGGTTTGTGGTTTGTCCCTCCTGGGACCACTGTCAGTAGGTACTCACCACTGCTGACCAGGAGCACCCCACAAGCCTTGCTGTTTCAGAGATGCTCTCACCCAGTTGTCTGACCATAACAATCTGGTCCTTGTCAAAGTCGCTCAGGTCTTTACTCCTGCCCATTTCTCCTGCATCCAACATGTTGACTACGAGAACTGATTGTTCACTTACCATCTAATCTACCCAGACCTTGACATGTGCCCTTGTTTGGAGATGATCAACGTTATTCGGTTAACCTGTGTGTATGTGTGTGTGTGTGTGTGTGTGTGTGTGTGTGTGTGTGTGTGTGTGTGTGTGTGTGTGTGTATATATATATATATATATTTAAAAATATGTATATATTTAAAAAAATATATATATAGAAATTACATATATATTATACATATATACATTTTGTAATTTCATACTAATTTCATACAGCAGAAGTACATATTCAGTGTTTACTGTTCTATTGTCATTTGGCTTAGCATAATACAGCATTTTAGTTTTGCAAAGCAACAACATTCAAGACATTTGTCCCTCTTTACATTCTAAATATTTGCCCTTGAGCTTAATATGCAAAGTCACGTCTTTCAATACTAACTTCAACTATTTGGGCTCAACCAGTATCTGGGATAGAGTTCCGTCTGTTCAATATTTGAACACACATTAGCATTGGAAAGCAAGGTGTTTCGTTACGTGACTTCTCTTTCCCTTTCCGCTGATTGTCAGAGTTGATACAATCAGCTTGTCCTACATATGAAAAATAAATAACCACAACACCAGCTGTGCTGTGTGTTTTTCATACTGAATCACCTTTGCCCCTCTCTTACTTCCTTACCCTAAAAAAATATATTGCTTTATTAAATTACGCCTACTGGCCTTCTCCATGCTCTCCACTTTAATTGTAATCTTTATGACCAAAGCTCCATTCCTGTCTGAGCAAGCAGAGCAGTGTTATTTATACTTAAGAAGAACTGGACATCTAAGACACCCCATTTAGTTGCAACAACCACCCCAAACACAACTACAGCTACAACCCCACATCCTGCATGGATGTCACTGGAATGACACAGAGCCACCATGATGGAATAGAAAGTAGCGGTCGCAGTTTAGGCAAGTTCGGAAAGCACAACGCACGAAATTAACGAAAGATCGAAAAACAGTGATGTCCACTGTGAGAAGCCGGCATCTTTAAAGGGGGCGCTCCATTTCTGGTTGGCCGGGCCGGAACGAGGAGGCGGGACGCGGCGCAGCGGGATACCTGCGGCAGGAGAGCAGCGGGAGAGGAGAGAGGGAGGAACTCCGAGACGCAGGCGGCCCAGGCCCCACAAACGCACAGTGCGCCGCACGTAACACCCCAAACACACTCCCTCTGGTTCCACTTGTCCAAGGGGCGGAGCTCAGGGGCTCTGCAACATCTGCTGCCTCACCTCCTCCATCGGTGTCTTCCCCAAGGTGGCTATTTGTGCCTGGAGTTCTTGACACAGCTTTGTGCACGCCTTTGCTCACGCTTCCCCCTTCTACTTCCCCAGGTTGGCAGGCCAATGTTCAGGCCTGCTGTGGTCCGTCCCACAAAGAACCCAGACACAGCCAAAAGGCCCCTTCCTCACCCCCAGTATCCAGCTCCATCCTCATCACTCTCCTGCCTAGATGTCAGTCTGGGCTGTCAGCACACCTGCTGCTGCTGTTCTTGTTTAATGGCCTCCACACACAAGCGAAACAGAAACTGGTCTCTCAGCAACCTGGAATCCATTGTGGCGCCTGAAGATTCTTGCTCTCGCCACTTAGAATACAGTTCTTTTACACGCAGTAAATAACAACCTGTACTACTGACGGCAGAGTGAACAACTTTTCTAAAGAGCCACCCACAGAGAGATTACTGTACTCACATGATCAGTTTCCAGTAGCAGGACTTTGTGCTTGGCTTTCTCTTCCAGGGCTCCCATCCCAAAGTCTATGTTTTGCTCTTCCGTCAGACCCTGCACCTGCAACATTGCCTGTATATGAGCCTGCCAATCACCAAGAGACACCCTCTTCCCAAGTGTATTCTGGGAGTCCACAGGGGGCATATGAACCAAGGGAGCAGCCCCAGGAGAGGGGGGATATTCCTAAGGGGTGAGTATCGCCTCCCCTGTTACCCTCTCTTTAAGTGAGTTAGGTATATATTCTACTGACCGCGCCAAAGTTTTGGGGGCGGGCGTCACAACCTGCAGACTGCCCCCACAACCTCACCTCCTTTCGTCATTACTCCCACTACAAACTACAGGCCACATAGACAGAATGAAGGTAACTTTTTATAATTCATCAGTTGAAAACACAGATGATAAATGGAAGGCTGACACTCAAAGCCTGGCTAAACAGCACTGCAAATGATTAGAAAAAGAAGCACCTCATTTAGCTCACGTGGCTAGCCCCACGGACCCTACAAAACTTCCAACTCCAGGTAAGTTGACTCAGCTGCTGGCACAACCATTTAAATAACACAAATATTCTGTCATTTTTCTCATTCATTCTTGTAAGATCCGCTCCTGGCGACATCAAGGACGTTATTGGGAGAAGTCACTCTTTATCGGACTCTAAAATTGCCTAGCTTCTCTCACAGGAAATGCAACAGAGCATGACCAACCTCTTGGCAAGACAATGAATTCGATATGGATGATAAACGTTTTAGTCACGGTTTCTTTTCTACTATTTTTAACCAAGGGTGCAAGGATTATATCTGAAGAATAAGACACATGTTTTTTGTTATTGTTTTTTTAGGGTTCTTAACCACAGCAGAGGTGTTTACTTTGGTGAGATGCCTCAAAGGAGCACTGTCAATCAGTAAGGGAAATATGGAGCATTAATCACCTCATTATATAGAACATGTAAGCCTGGGTTATTTTTTGCTGCCATGCCCAACGTCGTCTCTCCTCTTTGATTTGTATTACTCTCCTGCTATGATCAAAGCTCCCATTCACTCAGGTTTCTGCAGTATATCCTTGGGCTTGAAATAGAACTGAGATTATTTGGAAACGCTGGAATTTATTAATTTATTTTTTCCCATTTTACATGTGAGTTTTTCAGGTCGTGTTTTAATGAATAGCTGAGAAAATTGAAAGTTTTTAACAGTCAAAAGGCAGCAATAAATTGGTCCTTTTTGGCAGCACTGTTGAACTGCTAAGAAGCTTAAATGTTTAACCACCTCAGCTGATGCATTATGGTTTTACAACATTGGATGAAGGTTGCCTCATCGAGTCCACCTGGACATCCCATTGTGATTGCTAAACAAAACAGACAGGCCTGAGCATATCTCACTTTTTTTTTTACCTTTGTTCAGTAGATGAGTGGCAATGCTGACCAATTTCCATCTCATACACTTTAATACTCTTTCAACACACTCCATGAAACAGAGTACCTCACTCAAATGTAACAGAAAAAAACTCCACCAGGGATTCAGATTGACAAGCTTCTCCCAGTACATGCATATAAACTGCTGCAAAAAATTGTGTTGTTCTTTTTTTTTATAACCGCAGCACATTGTTGTTACTTCTTTGAAAAGATGCTAAACATCAGCACCAGTAATCAGTAACAGGCAGAATCAGCACGGATCGATCAGCTCATCGTAAAACGTTATCAAAAAGGCTTTCAGAGATTGAAACGGTATTGATTTTTTGGCTTGGCTGTACTCTGCTGAATAGAGCTGTCTTAGCCAAATTTCATTAAAGATGTGGAACCCTTCCATACTTAGCTTTGAGCTGTGTTTGCCCTCTCCGACAGAGATGGTTTTTTTAATTTGAGAATCTCCCTTTCAGTCATAATCAATATGGGTGAGACTCACTCAGATTCATCAAGTAAATAGCATCACAGACGCAGGAACAGGCATACCTCCCCACCCCACCCCACCTGATTCGTGTGTGAACTGGCTTTAGCAATAGGAATAAGTCTTTGTGTATCATTTTGCCTGTATAAATATCACTGTTTAACAAAATTATTAATACATTACATAATAATAATACAAGTCATGCATTTTCGCAGTTTCTTAAATATACAGTCATAATGCGCAATATGTTAAGCTACTGTATGTACAGTATAACCAGCATATATATAAGCGTGGCGGAGAAGTGCAACGCCCAAACATTTAAGGTGTCTTTTAATTATGAAGAGTGTGCTATTTAAATATTTTAACTAAAGCATAGTTTTATGATCCTCTGAAAATTCATTAATGATTAATCAGAGATGGAATGGACTTCATAATAGATCTTTCCTGTGTGTTTGTGGTATCAGCCTGCACTAGCAGAGAGAAACCAGGAGAAATGAGTGGGGAGAGCGAAGGGAGGAGGGATTCAGGAGAGCTGAGAGCAGGTAAGGAGAGATTCTTTGATGAATCATTTGATCAATTCATTATTCAACCTGCAGAACATGGTATTTCTCCAGAAGTACAACATGAGAAAGTTGTGTCCACTGACAAATAGGGCAGATATTGTAGAATGAATAAATACTGTACATTGAGTCAGTCAATTAAAGCAATAATAATAATAATAAATTAAAGCGAAACACTTCATTACATTTACATTTATTCATTTGGCAGACATTATTCATTAATGTCCACACAGATGAATTGGCCTTATGCAACAATGGTATTGACTAATTTGGTTTTTGAGGCTTAAGTAAAAGGATTATATACCTACAAATGATGTATTGCATCACACCACAAGGGTTAAGAATTGTACTCATCACATCCCTCCATCTCTTCACTGTAAATCCAAAAATTTACTTCAGTACTCTTGTTCTTACCTAACGCTGTGCTGACCATGCCCCTCCTTTTTATCAGGAGGCTGTCATTACTTTTCACAATCCCACTGATCGCCATCTAATGGCAGACTGCTGTGCATTATTCATGCCTTCATCCCTTTGTTTCTGAACCTCTACCTCTCCTCTCGCAGACTTAGCAATGTAGTAGGACTGCCTGTTAGCAGAGAATTACTGTCTACTGAATACACACACATTCTCCTCAGATGCGTCTACTTTCCCCTCATTGGATGCCTTCCAATTAGTTGCCTTTTGTATCTTTTCTTAGAACCCATCTGCCTTCGCCTCTATGAAACAGTTATGGTTCATTTTTTTACTCTGTTGAAATCATTCGTTTTGAAATCAAGTGCTTTTTAGGACATACTTTGGAATAATGATTTTACACCTGCTTTGCCACTGTTTAATGTCTGTGTGCTAACATGTTTGAAAAGTTGAAGAGTTCTGAGTCCACACTCATATGCATCAAGGTAAGTATACTGTCAGTGCAGAACATCCTCAGTTCACAGTATCAAAATAATTAATATATTCTTTAACGCAAAGGCTATCTATCAGCCACTGCAGCAGCCAGTAGCAAAGTATTTGTTCTAATGAAAATATGTATAATTAACCTACAATAAGTCCCGGTGTTTCCAGCTCAGCCAATATTGAGAGCAAGGTTAGACCTGTATTTGTACTTCACAACATTGAAGCTGTGGCTTTGAATACAGTGTCTGCGTTACTGAAGCATAATGATAATTCACTTAAGGCAATCTTGCAACTCTCCAGCACAGCCACGGGGCGCTGCCCAGAATATTGCAGTGAAGATTATTACTGGGAAAGCTTTTTTTTTTCTCTCCAGACTCTGCAGAAAAGAAGAGTATGTTGTTTTCTGTTTGTTTTCTTCTTTTTTGCCATTTTCATTCTCCACTGGAGCACTTAAGTAGATGTCCCCATCCCTTAGCTGACTTGCACTTGGGCAACGCTTGATGAATATTGAAACCCACTCTGTCTTGTCTAAATGTAGCGCGGGCAACAAAAACACCATTGACATGCAGCGTACATACTTTTTAATGTTCTTGTCAAACTGTCTGGCTTAAAAGCCAGCTGCTCTAATTAGCTATGGATTCTCCTGTCAGTCTCCCTCATTATTTAATGTAATGTCATTTGTTCTTCTGCTGCTCTGAAACGTAATAACAGTAAGTGTTTGAACAGCTGTTACATCCGCAAATAAAGCCATGCTGGAGGATGTTTTAAAAGAATGGGTCCAAATAAATGGAGGGTGGACCGAGGCTTTGCTGTGCGTAGTCTGGCATTACAGTCTGCTACGCTCAGGATCTCACTCTCCTTTTCATGATTGGGTTAGCTCAGAAAATTATATTGTTCCAAGAATACTTTCAAATTTCTTAGTGATGTGATTTTTTAGTATATGAATTGCAATAAGAGCATCAGCAAATCTTGAGAGAACAAAAACGTTGACATTTTTATTGACGTTTATTTTTTCCTTGCAACTAGGGTTGCCGTTTTGTTATGAAAATGAAATCATTGTTAGCCGAACACGCTCCTGTTATTATTCAAATATGGCAATACAACGGGTGGAATAAATCTACCCTTTTTCTGGCTTTTGGTTATGGTTTAGTGTGAGAATATTGTGTCACTGGCTCTTCAAATTACAGGGTTAGGTATCTGCAGTGTCTGGTGCTCATTCAACGCAGGCACACAGGGATTCGAACTGAGCACATGTGATAGAGATAATTACTCAGAGAGGTATCTGTATATATTGATTGCTGTGTGCAAAGGCACAACTGGAGACTGGGCATGGAACTCGATTTGAGATTGTCCCTGAAGATCACAAGTAGGGCTCTTGCACAGACTAGCTGTCAAGTGGGTCCAGGTCACTGATCCCTTTTGGTCATGTTGCACGTATATATCCTTTTTCAGCCTGTTATAATGAGGCTTTTGTATTTGCAGCTTGTATAAACCAAGTTTCCTGTGCCCTTGATTTTGAGGTGAAAAGAGGGGTCAGTAAACTGCAATACAGTCACTGAGCCAGTACAAACCAAAAGCTGAAGCATGGACCAGTAGGACTTTTTTTGGGGTACTTGCAGTCATTTAGTAAAAGTGAAATACATTGATGACACAAACACAGAATACACATCCAACCTCATGACTAGAGGCCTCTAGTTTTTCATGCATGAATTTTATGGCCTGTGACACCAAGAGGTCAATACAGCCCTTTTTCAAGCCACTTGTTAAACAGCTACCAGATTGTCAGTCATTAAAGTGAATGAATAAATGAATAAATGAACAATGAATTCATTTCCACCAATTAAGCACAAATGACAAATATTTTAAGGGGCGGAGCAAAGTAGACAGGCTTTCTATAAATCATGTTAAGGGTTTCATATCAGTCAAAATTTAAAAAAAAACATCAAATATTTTCCATCAAAGCTTCCAAAATTGTCAAACCATAGGGAATAATTTCACATAGGAACGCTGTCAAATCACGCATGACAGCGGATACTGTTGCACTTTTGCACTCAAAGATTTGCTCATTGTTGTGGAGGTTCTTGACATTCCTTCCATGGCCCCTTTCTTTTCCTCCTCCCATAGGCCAAAAGACTGTGTTTTTTTTTTTTTTTAGAACATCACGATTAGCCATTTTATAATTAGGAAGTTGACTATGTCCATTGTTTAAACACTACTGATAACTAAGTGCCCATGGCAACACCTGAGCATATTGAATGAAACAGGTGTGCATAGGGCCCTATTTACAGGAGATTCTCTCAATTGCCTTTTGTAAGGGGTCAGGGATATTTTTTCAGTTTTTCCCATTCAGTCTAACTCCTTCTGCAAATAGTGCCCTATCAAGTGCTCTGTGACCATCTAATTTTACATCTGATTCAACATCATCATGCTGAATTCATCTTTCATCATTTAAGGTTTTTAAGGTTGTGTTGTGTGGGTGCTATGCCACTTCATAAGAAAGCCATCTGACAATAACTCAAGGCTACATTGCAAGCAAGCCATTTCCACAGAGTATATAGTGTGCAGTTCTTTGGCATCCTTCCACAATCTGTCTCTGTGGTTCTTTTTTCATATTTGTATTGTAATCCAATGTTTCATTCCAAATGATATTTTATATATTTTGTGATATTCATGAAACACACACAAGATTTTTTTTTTCATGTGGGTCCACTATATGGGTCCTGCAATATGTACAATTACCATCCAGAATAAGAAACTTAAGACATTTTGTCCAAAATAGCTTGCAATTTGACTATTCACAGGTACATTACACAGCGGTATTGAGGTCTGGAAACCACAGCTGGCCAGCTGAATGTTAAGTGGCTGTGTACTGAGTACCATGGGCAGGGAATGCTATTAAAAAGATGGTTGGATCATACTTAGGTTCAGTCATGGGGGAAGTCTGTCTATGTGCACTGTCAAGTCATGGCTGCCAAAGTTCCTTTTTGAGCACTGATATGAATCTTGATCTTACAATTCAACACAGCTACACAGCTAGCTTTTGAACATGGTTAGCAAAATACTTTAAAACTGTTGCACTTTTGGTGCATTCAGCCTTATAATCAAGACTTCATTGCACACTGTTTGATTAAAAATTTCTAAAAAGGGAAATGAGATATTAAATCATTTAAAAATGTGTGCAGACAGCATTCACTTATGTTGACACAAGACTATAGCACTGGTTGTGACATAATGGCTGACAGCATAGGGCTGTAACATAATAATATATAATAAGTTAGTATTCAAAGCTAATCTGGAAACAGATGGATCTAAAAACCTGTGCTGGACAGCAATGATGACAGTCAGTGGTCAGGAACCTTGCCTTCATTGTCGTGTCCAAGCAAAAAAATTAAAAAACAGCTTCCTCTACAATCACTTTAATCAGGGAGGTTTGTTCTCGCGTAACGATTTCTTTGAGGTATGCTTTTTTAACTCCTCCACCTCCTGTGCCACCCCTCCTCTAGGCTCAGAAACCTGTCGGCCTTTTGGCATGTCAGCATTTTCTCACCAAAGTCTTCCAATCGATCAGGAGTTCCTCAGGCTTTTTACTGGCTGCAGCTCTTTCATTTGATGCCAAATATGGAAGAGCAGCTCGCCTCCTATGGTGGTAGGCTGAGGGAAGAAGCAGGCCTCAGCCGAGAAAACACTAAAATTCAAAAGTCAGCTGAAGACGTTACGATCGTGTAACCCTGAGGGGCGCTGGCCATCCCAGCTAAATCGCCAGGGTGCCCTCTTTCTCATGGTTCAACATGCATTTTCAGACACCCAAAAATAAAACCCACAACAGGAGCGATTAGCAGATTAGCGTCATGAGAAATTACGGAGTGAAAAGTGATTAAAGCTACATTAAAATGGAGGGAATGAAAACCTGAGGTATTGTGGCTAAAGTAGATTTTATGCTTTTCTTGCCTGCTGGTGAAGCCTGTCGTCAGCCGGTGCTGAAATCAAAGGGGGGGATTGCAGCCATGAGCTGATCATTGTGTGGCCACACAGGCCCATTGTTTTGACTGTCCGCAGAAAGTAGTTTGTGCTAATGCGGGCGTCACTCTGGATGTAAATCGATTGTCAAAACTTGAATGGTGGTTGTAATGAAGCAGTTTTGAGGCAGGCTTGCAGGCCTGTGCAAGAATATTCCAATTGCCTTCAGAATCTATGACCAGTACCCTTGAGATGAGTTTTTCCATGGCGAATGACTTTTCCCATCGCGAGCCTAATTACTATCATGTATTATTTTCCACCTTTGCCCTATTTCATTTGTATAGATTATTTTACTCCCCCCCACCACCCCATCACATGAGATTGTGTTCATCAAATGAATATTCATCATGTATCTGTCCTGAATATGTCATCAGTCCCCAGAAATAATGTAAATAAGAATTAGCCAGGATGAGTGTCACGTTGTGCCATCTTGGTAACAACCTGAATGTGCAGAGTTTTTATTTTTTTATTTTTTTTCCCAGAGGTGTTTAATGATATTTCTCAGCTCGTGTGGCTTATTGCTTTCTAATCCTTTGTGTACATTGCCTGTGGTTGAAACTTAATTTTGTGTATTAATGCTATAGCATGGGGTAGGGGATAACGAATGTAAATTTCTGCCGCTTGTGCTATCTCAGCAAGCAGACGCAACGTTGTCTGTTGTTCAGTTATGCACGTCAAGTTGGATTATTACTCCTTTTTAAATTGGTGGTTTAAAAGGGAGTAATAATGTATATGAAATAAATGGCCCATAATATCGGTTATCATGGCCCAAGTGTATTTAGATTCAATAGAGCGTGTTATAGCAACATTCCCGCGGAGAATACTCACTCACTCTTGGTATGGACAAAACATGATTTGAGAGGCCTTCATTTACTGAGCACAGCAGCAAAATCACCTCTTTCCGTCCCTTGTTGTGCAGCTTTTCAATACCACATGAATTATGTTGCCATGGTGGTCAAAGCATCTGTCTTGCAATAGGGAAAAGTGGTTATGAAACTGGGTCATAAAGAGAACTGTATTAAGAACTGCCTCCAGTTTATAATTTGACAGGAAAAACCTGAACAGAGATGGGCAAAGCCATGTTTTTTCTGATTGGGAAAGCTGTAATCTATTAAAGTAAGTACGGGTAGAGCATTAAAAGGAAAGAAGAATTTGATACATAACAATCTTGCCCCATTATCGTTAACCAGAAGCCTTTCAGCATTCTTCAAAGCGCTCGTATCAAAGGGCTACGCAGCACTTTTCCGCCACTTCCTGGCATTCCCATAAACACCAAACACATTTGTGATGTTAGAGTCAATTTGTGGAAAATAGATGGCAGCAGGTAAGTAGCTCAGCTCATTCGGTGCACTTTTCTGCAAAACCGCGCAGAACAGCACGCGACATTCGTAACACAGGACAGGGACAGAATGCACATTCTGTGACTTGCTATACTGGATTCCTGCAGCCCCTTCGACTTGCAAGAGAAAAGACAAAAGGGAAGGGATTGAAAGAGAGAGAGAGAGAGAGAGAGAGAGAGAGAGAGAGAAGAGAGAGGAGTTCTCTGTCTGCTTATAATATTGTTGACTCCTTATGGTTTTTTTTTGTTTGTGTTGTACTCTGCCACACTTGTAAGTCGCTTTGGATAAAAGCGTCTGCCAATTGAATAAATGCAAACATAAATGTAGGACTGATCCTGCCGTGTTGGGACCTCTGAATAAAAATGCCAAATCTCCAGCCTAATGGCAAGAGGACAGCCAAGGGAAATCGGATGTGCTGAGTGCATCTGCTGCTCTTCCGCTGCGGGTCTGTGTGAAGGTCCTGGGGGCATGTGGGACCTGCGCAGACGACTGGGGTGGATGCCAGCTCCACTCCGCCTCTGTCCCACTTCGAGTCACACATGGTTTTACATTCAGGAGGGAACCAAGCTTAACACTCACCACTGCACAGCAGTGCACATTTTGGTCAGACTGTAAAGGCAGTGAAAAATGAAACCCACACGTAGGACTAAATGGCATTCAGACACAATGTTATCATATGCACAGCTCTCTTACACAGTATTTCCTTTGTTTCAAAGCGGTTTAAGATGAATTCACCAGATTTGCACATGCTGTCAAGCTTGGTGGTAGCAAATGGTAGTGGTAGTAGTGATGGTAGTAAATTTCATATGTCAGAGTCAGAGACATGTAAAAAAATATGTTTTGTGGAAATAAGTCAATCATAAGTTTAATGTATTCCTTGGGTTGTAAATCTTTTACTATATCCAGTAAATATTTTGTGATGAAAAGGCAGCTTCCTTTCAGAAGTGTCCTACAAGGCTCCTGAGTGGCTCACTTAACAAGGTGCTTGTCTTGGGTACAGGCTGAGTCCTAAGGCGGCAGATCAGGGAATGGCCATGTCATCTGACAGGAGCCCACACCAGTGGAACATATTGGCATTCGTAGCACTGGGGATAAGGGTATATAGTATCACCTTGTCTTATATATCCTGTGATTCCTCCGGTGTCTGTAAATTGCTCAGGTGATGTCAGTGGAGTAATGCCTAACCCCTCAGTTGATGCCCACTTCACTGTGGTGCAGTGTGGGACTTGTAGTGTGAGTCTGTCAGTGGATTGCATTGCTCTTGCTTCAGCACTTCTGTGCAAGTGCAGGGTTATAGGGGTGAGATAAACGTAATGTGAAATTGACAGTTTCAGACTGGGTTTCATAAAGGGGGGAAAACACAGTAAAACTGTGCTCCAAAATAAAAAGGATGCACTTTGGTTTGAATGCACCCATTTATGTAAAATAAAAGCCAATTGAGACTGTAATGGCAATGCTGAAAAAGCTACTGTCATGCTAGGAGCTGTTCTGCCACTACAATCAGATATTATTCAGGAACATATCTACATTCAGTCTTTATCATGGCTTTTATATGGGTTTTAGTCAAAATTAATGCTTTCTACAATAAAAAAATATACCATTACTAACATATTAATGTCTCTGTGCATGGCTTAAGGCCAAAACAAATGTATGACGAAAAAAAATCATCCATTGAAAAGCGACTGGAGAAAGATACCTATACTATTCCATATAAATGTCCTATATATATGCCACTCAGTATCAAGGAATCTTTTCCAGCAAAAACCTGAATATGAATTACTTTAACATGTCTCACCACCTTGTGGGGATAAATGGATTGGGACTGATATCACTAAATCCATCACTAAATGTTCCACATTTTGAAATGCCTCATTGAATTCATTACTGTCATTGTTTTGTAAAGCACAGTAAGGAAGATAAAGCCATCAGACATGTATTCATCCCCACACTTGACAGTCCTTGAGACAGTTTAACCCAGGCCTATGGTGTTAAAGATTAATATGTCTTAAATGGCAGGCATGAATCTTTCATTAAATACAACCCAAGTGGAGAAGCTAAAAGAAAATTATGATTTTTGAAACAGCACGTGCATTCACACGTGACCACGCAAGAGTTGGACTTTTATTCTTTTCAGCGAATGTAAGCGTCCATGCTTAAAACCCACACGTAGGACTAAATGGCATTCAGACACAATGTTATCATATGCACAGCTCTCTTACACAGTATTTCCTTTGTTTCAAAGCGGTTTAAGGTGAATTCACCAGATTTGCACATGCTGTCAAGCTTGGTGGTAGCAAATGGTAGTTGTAGTAGTGATGGTAGTAAATTTCATATGCCAGAGTCAGAGACATGTAAAAAAATATGTTTTGTGGAAATAAGTCGATCATAAGTTTAATGTATTCCTTGGGTTGTAAATCTTTTAGTATATCCAGTAAATATTTTGACATTAGATCCACTGTATATGCATTGTGTCATCTACGTGCATTGAATAAATTTTTAAATTGCATTTGTTGCTGTTCCTTACATTACAGTTTAGTAGATATACATATCAAAAAAGAAGGATCTCATTTCACCATGAAGAAATCTATATTTCATTTCAAAGAAATGTGGCTCTCTGATGTCAGCATATGGCAATACCATTCTAATATGTATGAGAGATGAATTATGGACATTTGATTTCTTACTCTCTCCATGTGAACTGTTGCATATGATCTTTGCTATCTCTATTGGATCTGTTGCATGCAGCACTTGTAGCATAGATCAGGTCTGACCTAAATATATTTATTCCCCTTATTGTAAGGTTCCTTCACCAACATCACTGGTTTCCCCACCAGAAAAGACACGTTGACCCTGTTTGTCTTGACAGGCACTGATTGGGAATTAGTCTTAAATAAATGCATGTCTTAGCTTGTCTGAAGGCCATCTGTTTGTTGCACCAACTTAGTGCACATAGTAGTCTATATCTATGATAATTGTTTGGAGTTTGTATGTTTGCATTTAAGTGACTTGTCATGTGACAGGTTTTTACATCATTGTCATTTAGCAGATATTCTTATCCAGAGTGACTTAAACAGTTTTTATCCATGTTTACAGCTGGATATTTATTGAGGCAACTGTGGGTTAAGTAGCTTGCCCAAAGGTACAGTAGCAGTGCCCCAGTGGGGAATCAAGCAAGTGAGAAGCCATGCCTCATCACTATGTCACACTACATATTTATTTCATTCATTTAAAGAATGAATAACACCATTGCAATTTTCACATATACAAGGCTTGGTAAGAAGGTTAGATATCATGAAGTTGGTTAAGGAATTGTAAAAGAATTTCACATTATGTCTTGTTCTTAGTTATTAAAACAAACAAAGCACATTTCTATATCTATACGTACTACTGTAAAAGCAAGGAGCAACATACCTAATTTGTTGCCCTGTATTCAGAGAGGAATAATCTCCCAAAAAACTTCACCTTGTCTCATCAGTAATTGAAAATCTATTCAAAAATATCGTCAGGCATTAGGATTTACCGCACAACTTTTCACAGAGGCTTTAAATCAACCGTTCATTATGCCTCACTTTGGATCTGGCAGAATTCTTTTCTTTTAAGAATTCTTTTAATAATTCTTTTCAGAATTATTCAGTGCATGCACTGAAAACATTAAGCATTTTCTTTCCAGAGAGATAAAGAAAACATTGCAGTGGTAAAGCATGTAAACTATTTACAGTCGTGTCTGAGTTGAGCTTTCAGTGATTGTAGTGCATTAGCTATGAAAGCAAAAATAATGAGTCATATTGCTCTGGCTAACATTATTTATTTTATGAAAATGTGAAGGAAGAAGAACATAACTGAGACCATCCTTTGCTGGCCACATTAACCCTGGCCATAGATTATTGAAGTACAACAATGTCCCTGAAATGATAAAGCCTTTTGCTCATAAAAGGGATGTTTTCTGCCCTTTGTCATCATTTCGTATTTGGTAGCAGTCAGATCAATCAGCAGCATCCAGCTCCAGAACCGAGGAAGGGGTGAAGACCAATCGAATGGATCGATAGGTATTTGACAGTTTGCAAGAACTGGGAAAACAATCTGTCCCAAAAATTACACAACAGAAGACTTCTAAAAATGTGCCAATCGTCCATGAAAGGAGAAAGATGAAATAAAAGGCTAGGCATTCTCTCCATTGTGTGAGTGTAGACATAGAGTAGCATAAGTTTAAATCAAAATTGAACAGCTTAATTTGCTGGAGTCTCTGAAGCAAAGAATGTGTTGTTCCGAACAAAGCTCCTGTCTGGTGCATTTTTCAGATTCTCCACTTCGTAAGTCCCCAGTACCTTGTAACAGAAAGTGATTTACAAGCATTTTTCAATAAATGATTGTATATGAATGACTTGGCGCCTCTAGCAGCATTCTCTGTAACTAAAAGGTCTGCCAAAGAATGAGCATACATATTTGATTCCCATGAGACTCCATATGGTCAGACTTACACTCTTGAAAGTATTAAAATCATGAAAGCATAAAGTTGTCGTTTAGCTCCTGAAATGCTCCAAGACCTCTGTAGCTGAAAATGGATTTGAGAATAAAATACACCTTTATGAGACCGTGGTGGACAAACAAAGCATTTTATGCCCAGTGCGTAAATAATTATTGTTCCCAAATAGGTGCTGATAACATCAATTGAAATGCCACCCTCGCATGTGTTTCTACACCATTCCACATTTGCCTCGATAGGTCAACAGGTTGCAATTCTTTTCTTTTTTTTCCTGGGGATTTCATCAAAAAATATTCATGGAAAATAATTGCCAAGCAATTCCACAAAGCACAGGTGAGAATGCAGATTAGCGTTTTCACAACGCTGCACCCTGAGAGAATAAACGTTCCTGCATTCCCCTGTAATATAAACGTTCCCTCGCAGCACACAAAGGAGCAATTAATCATTATTTGTGAAGGTTACAAATACCAGACGGGGGTATTCCCTGTGTTAATTACTCTAGCCATTGTGTTAACATAATTGTTTCCTTAAATGAGTGAGCAATTACATGGTTTAAATACATGCGGTGGTCACACCATGCCCGGTGCAGTAATTCTGGACACCTGATCGTGGACTGAAGCTGTAAATCAGGTAACAGACACAGAGCACTTCAGTAGTAATGAAGTTTATTTATAATAAGTTAAAAATTTAGCCATTGTCAATGCAATCAGTCCTATCCTCACAAGGGTCACCATAAGCCATAAGCCACAAGGTCATAAGAATTTAAAAGCCAGGAAAAAAGCTGTGGCCTGAAATGGAAGGTGAACAGCCTGGAGCCAAGAGCAATCTATGGTGTAAAATACTCACTGGAAAAAATTGCAGAAAGATCTATATCTTTCTGTGCTGTAATTACAACTCAGTTAAGTACATTATCGAGATACAGTACCGGATTCATCTGGGAGTTTGTTTTTGGTGGATTGAATTGCACTTTCCCTTCAGATGACATGACAGTTTTGATTGACTCCCAGCCATAATGTCTGGAAAGTACCTCAGTGCACTTGCACTGTATTTATTCTTTCCTCCACTACTCAGCAGCTTCATCAAAGTAACTTTCACAGCTTTATTGCAAAGAAGATTCTTACTGACCTACAATGCATTTTCCTGTACTCTTATCTATTTATGGTATTTAATTAAAAACCTCTACTCTTGCCCCAATGAGAGGATATTAAAAGACTGTCTTCTAGATCACTGTTATATTAAAATCACTCATGAGCAGCAATTAAATCTGTTCAGTTTGCAGGAAAATCCATGTGTACATAACTTTGAAACTTGATGTAAGCGAGTTTCAGATTTGCCACATGGTTACAAAACATAAAAAGTAATTCCACAAAAAATTAAAGATCAGCTGAATTAATTTTCTCTTATTACCTGTGGCTTCTAAATTCATGGTTTACTATAATTTCACAGTTGGTAGACATGCAGCATGCCTGGAACATCACCTAATGAAAGCTTTATGCCGTGTAGTATTATGTGTGCAAATGATAAGGCCTTTTTTGTGATTTCCCCATATAACATTGCACAGCTAGTGCTTTGTAATTCTGCAATTTTCTGTTATCTTTTGATTGTGGTGTCAACATTTATTCTCTGCGTATGCTCTGCTGCATCACCGGTATTCAGAATGGGAACTGCATTAAGTTCAAAATGCTTTGTTAATTTGGGTATTGTGTTTCTGTCCCTAACATGAACAATGCCATTTTTTCCCCATGCTTAAGTAGTGTCTAGCAGTAAGTAGTCAGACAACACATAGTTTCCCATGAAAGGACACCAGGATGCTGAACAAATTAAAATCCTCCCTTCCATTCACTTTTGAAAACAACTGGGCATAATGATATTCAGAACGCTGTGATTTAAAAGACAGATGACTGGATTGTGCAACCCTTGTGTAATTACTTCCTAATTGTTATTCGCCATAAAATCTCTTGGTAGAATATGTGTTAATTGCATATTTAACAATGAGACATAAGCACAATAATAACGGGCTGAAATGATGAGAATCCTTTTCCTGTCCCACTGCTTTCACAGTGAAGAAGTGCATTTTTAAAAGATGCAACCTGCCACGTTGTTTTTAGCACTGTGTAATTGCTCCAATGGTATGAGTTATGGGGGTAGAATACAGCTGTGCTCCATTACAGCTGTGCTCCATTAAGTCGCATCAAGGAATTGTGCTTACAAGAATGAAATCACATCCTTGCCGTGAAAATATGCACCCACAAAATTTTAATTTTCATATTTTATGGAGAATATGCACATGGAAGCGGATTGTGTTATCAGTAATTAAGATGGACAGACAGTCACCACAGACCACAGGCTAGGGCAAACAGTGTCATTAAAATGAATTACAAATTAATCTCTTCAGCACTGTATTATTATATGGATATTTCATATTTCATTGTTTCTGCTCTGAATAGGACAGCGGAAAATCAAATAATTTTCATAGTATGTGCATATTTGACTTGTAAATTATTCATCTCCACTTGCTGCTTGTACAGTATGTAAATGCAGCAGTAAAATCCTTGATATTCCTGGACTTTCCTTGCTATTTGGCCTTTGCTGCAGGCTGTTTGTCCGTTCAGTTCTTTGACAGAATGCATATTTAACAGCTGACACATTTCCATCACAAGCAGTGAGAATAACCCTTTTCTTTGCATACCTATACAAAGACTACCTGGTCTGGCTTCAACAAGCAGGCATTCAGCACACTAAAGATCTGTAATGGTTTTGTGTAGAACAGTTTGAAAAGTTGCCTATTTGCTTAGGGCGGTAGAGTAAACTTTAGAGGTGCACAGAATTTACAGAGAAGTACATAATGCAGGAACACATCCACATTCACTGTGACTGGGCCACCAGTGGATATTACAGCGGGTTTTAACAGTCTACATGGCTATATAGTGGATATTTGTTGTCTGAGGTCACCAGTGAGAAATAAAAACATATGTTCCCCAAGTTTTCACAGCAGACCACATATTGGTCCCCATGTGTAGTTAGGCACACGTTCTGATGGCATCGTCGTCCGATCTCTGACGTACAGCTGGTGAATTTCCTCTGTAAGTTAGAGCGGGAGTGGATTTACTGTGGAATGCCGCTATTTCAGTCTTAGTGTTTATTTAAATTACACTTCAAGTGTTTGATACAACCATATGCTACTGTCTGTTCAATTGCTAAACCGCTTCTTTTTTAGCAGTCTCCACTAAATATGCAAAACGTTGATTTTAAACCAAAAGACTGGATTCACTGAAAATGAACGCCCACATATCAATCCTGAAAACATTTAAGGGTTGTGACACAGCCATGCAGAGATTATTTATGTGTTAGCTGAGTAGGTTCTCTGTTGGAATGCAACATCCTATATAATGTATATCTTCTCCTTACTGGGTGAAGCTCTTCCATCCTGGCCCTTATAGCCAGTGTCCATAAGGAGCCTATGGAATCTTTTCAGTTGGATGTACATTCAGCAACACTGTGGTCTAGTGGTAAGGAGCAGGGCTTGTGACCAAAAGGCCTCTGATTCTATTCCCAGGTTGGGCACTGCCGTTGTACCCCTAACATAGCCACTTAACCTGAATCACTTCAGTAAAGCCATATAAATGGATGATAGGTAAATTTTATAACTTTAATTTTCACTTGTCAGTCAGTTTGGATAAAAGCGTCTGCCAAATGAATAAATGTAAATGTTGTAAGTTGCTCCACATAAGAGCAAGTGTAATGGGATGAAAGTACAATGGACAAGCTTAGCTCAGGTTTGAAAAGAGCAGAGCTTTAGTTGTTTTAGAAGCAATGCGCTGTAGCTCAGGAGTGGTAGCAGATTTATTATACCCTAGAGTTAGGTGGAGGTGAGCCCATCTGATTGACTCGCCATTTCCCCTTTCCATATCAGGAAAGTTTCCTATGTCTTGGACAGCCTGACAAGCCATCCAAGGTCACCACAGGAAGTTATGGATTGCGTGCTCACTCTTCTATGTGACAAAACCAATTTACTCAGCAAAGGAAGGACAAAAAATGTGAAAAATGAGGAAAGTTTTAGGCAAGGGGATCATCACTTCAGAAACTAAAACTACTCTTGACAATGACATAATGACAAAGAATAATAATTTTGATTTTGTATTCTAAGATTACACATACACACACAAACACATATTCCATATTTTTAGCAGGTAATATATCTGAAGTGAAGCTCTGACTAGCATAATTTTGGAAAGTTGTGTCCAAAGTTGTGATCTAAAAAGGATTTGTTGTTGCTCAAAAAAAAAAAAGACAATGTTACTTGGCAGTAGTCAGGAGTTTGTTTCAACAATGACCCCATCTGCCAGCATTCCGGCATTGTTCAACAACATCTCGGTTTCTCACTCCTTGTCTTTATCTCTTTTTTGCACATACATCCTCTCTGTCTATCTAGAATATGCTCTTTTAATCTTTCTGCCTAACTGAAACATTGAAATGCCATGAGAGGAAACACAAATAATAAAGCTGTCAATGAAGCCAACAGCTGGGAACATTTAAAAAGGAAAATGTGCACAAATGAAGTGGCTTACATGTTACATGCTACGTGTTGTTGAGGGAAAGCTGCTCTTGACCTTGAAGGGGAATGCCACTGCACTGTTAAAATAGCATTGCACTTTTCAACACTCTTAAGTCTCAGCTCTTTTTAAACAACTATTCAATGGGACTTTTAATCACAATGTGGTGTTCTGAGATGAATTTACCACTCTTTGTCATAACTCGTTGTGGGGATCTGTGAAGCAACAAATTAGCCATTTAGATGATATGGTGTCCTTTGTTACACAATTGACAGTTCTTATCAGCCTTTGTTAGGACAAAGAAGCCTCTACTCTCTTGAACACCATTGTTGCAAATCACTAGCGTGACCTTGTTCTTGCCAAGTGACATATTTGAGCATTTCTCAGACAATGGCCCACCTTCCGATAATGGCCAAAGTTGAATCTGTTATCTCACTGTATCTTGGGTCATTGTTGTATAATTTTGTTCCAGGATTGAACCTCTATGATAGTATTCTCATATGGAAATGAACTATTTTGATATACTGAGAAATATATTCCAACAAGAAACTCCTTCCAACAAGAAACCTAAATCTTCTTATTCTCAAATGCTTTGTATCCTTGTTTCGCAGGGTAGCCATTGCCATCTGAGTCAGACAGCTCATATGAAGTGCTCCTCTCATACAAGAGTATGAGTTTGTTGCTTTGTATGTGTGTGTGTGTGTGTGTGTGTGTGTGTGTGTGTGTGTGTGTGTGTGTGTGTGTGTGTGTGTGTGTGTGAGAAAGAGATAGAGGGAGGAGGGAGTCAGATTCACTCTGTCCCGACCACCCAGTGTCCTCGCTATGGGTCAAGAGACTCAGCCTTTCTGACCCATAGCCACCCATTGCTGCACTGTCCATGACTCTGCGGGACCTCTTGGCTCGGGAGAGAAAGAGGATTCAAGGGCAGGAATCGCTAGCCTTTTCACTGATACAGAAAGACATTCCCATTTATTTTTAAACATGTCTGCGCCCCTGTACACAACACAATGTGAAATGGCTGCCTCAGCAGCTGAAACTTGCTCCTGGCTCAAAGTGTTATTGCTGCAGGAACAAAGCCTTTTTTTGTTAGAATTGGTTACAGTTCACATTCGAGGGCTCCAATGTTACTTCATTCCACTGAAAATCAGGTTGCAAATATTGGGTTGTATAAATCACAAACTCTACAGTTCTTGTTTTTGTTGTTCTTGTTCGTTCATGTGTGTTTGTGTGATCATTTCACTTGAGTTTTGCAAACTTTTAAACAAGTGAGTTCACCTTTTTTCAACTTCAGATCCGCATGCTTCGAACTATTTCATTTTTATTTTAGTAATAAGGCAAAGAGATGTGTCAGAGGCGGCGTATTGACTGGGAGTGTGCACGCCTCCACCTCTCTGATTGATCCCAGCTCCACCAGGGCTCCAGCCAGGGGCCCTGATGGAGACGGTGAAATTATTCAGGGCAGTTTACACGGGCTTTCAGAAGATTCTCTGTTCGTGGCACGATGAAATTCCCATAGTGACTGGATCAATACTGTCTGTTTTTTTTTTTTTTTTCCTTCAAGATGCATTGAGCTAAACCGTCTGATGAGCTTCACCATGGCGCTGTTCTTTATTGGCTTAATATCACGCCAGGCCCACATGACACTTTGTGTTTTACTTACAGGGTGCCATCAATATTGACTACATGAGACTAAAGAGCTGATGAGCTTGTCTACTATGCAAGGATGAAAAGGAGAAAACATGAAGTTCTTGAGGACTCTGATGTTCAACATGCACGAGAGGATCTTGTTTAAAGAAACACAGGGCCTAATCCTAATTTCTTCTCATTTTTAATATATAGATTTGCTGAAGACTAGACAGCAGGACTGGTTTGTTAAACAGACATACAATAATATAGACATAGATGGGAGTGAGGTTAGGCCATTCATAGATCAATGTTATAATAATAAAGTATTGATCCTGACACCATGACACCACTATTGATAAACAGGCCATTCATTATCTCTCTTTCTCTATCACGCACACATACACACACACAAGAAAATTATGAATAAACAGAGGTATATATTGATCTATACATTTTGATGAATCTTTACTTCTGTCTTATTAGTACTGATAATGTAATGGTCTCTGGCTCTGCCATATGTGTCCTTGCCTACTATGCATTTGTAATTGTGCATGTGACGCTGCCTGTGTTCCAACCCACATGTATGTATTTGCGTAATCCTGTGCAATGATTTTTCAGAAAAAAAAAGATTAATCATAACAGAGGGAGTCTGTTTATATCTATATTTGCCTGTGCATGAATGTTTGTGTGTGTGTGTGTGTGTGTGTGTGTGTGTGTGTGTGTGTGTGTGTGTCTGCATATGTGTGTGTGTGTGTGCGTGCATACTTGTACATGTATGTGTGCAGCACAGTGTCTGCATACTGTACATCTGTGTGTGTGTGAAAGAGCATGTCTTTATATGTCTGTATGTAATATGTTGTATTAAACAGAAAACGTCATGTTCTCGTTAAAAAGGAAACAATAATTTTCCGTGTCCTTATTCTGCAGATAAATATTTAATCTTGGAAGAATGACCTGGGCCTTTTGAGAGACTTGTGTTCAGGCACTGTGCCAGATGCATTTCATTTCCTAGTGGCCTCTACACAAATGCCAGCTCTCCAAACAATTGGGCCTGAATTGCAACAGGCTTTTTAATGTTTAATGAGAGTCTTTATGATTTGAGGAACAATACACGTGAGATTCTAAAAACAATAATGGTTCCCCCCTTTTTTTTTTATAAATGAGTCTTAATTAAGGCTTGTTTTGTCCATTTTCTATGGTCGTAAAAATCCATTCAATACAAAGGCTCCCCACTGTTCCAAGATAAGAGAAATTAATTCTAATGAAGCTTCATCATATTTGCATTATGCTCATTGAGGATGAAAAGAGGGTAGGAGGGATGGAAGTAATTGATGCTATCTTGACAGCACTTGGAACATGTCGAAAGGGTCTGATGCAAACGATGACGCATGGAAAGGATTAGAAGATGAAGCGTGAGATTATTAATAGGGCTGTTGTGCTCAGCCGCTCTGCATACACCACTCAAATTACGCCACGATAAGCCAATATACTGTATGTTGTATTTATGTAAATCAATATTCAATTATGGAAGCCTCTCTCTTTCTAGGCATATACCGGGACAGCAATATGCATCAGGCCCACTGTAAAATATTCCATGTTTTGACTGCTGTGTTTTCCTCCCTCTGAACTCTGCGTGGATGAATTATAGTTTAGTGCCAGCCAATCAGACCCCATTTGTTTTCCTTTCATTCTTGTGGTTGTGAATTACCTGTACTCCTGAACCCTTTTTTTCTACTATGGTGCTCTTTTATAATGCCAGGGCTTCAACAAAGCCAAGCTGCCATCTAATGAGATCAGAGCTCAGCTCAGCTCACTTTAAGTGCTAAACGTTGGTCAAAGAAACTCAATGACTTAAACACAATACGCTGTGCATAATGATATCCAGCTTTGCCAGAAAGCCAAATAGAGCTGATTGTTCAGAGAAGGCTCAAACCTATTTCCCTTTTCATTGCATAAATGTAACAAACGTCTTCATTATTGACAGAGAAAATAAGTTTCTACTAAGTAAAATGAGAAAGATGTCTGTATTAGACATCCCAGGTGGACATTCTATTAGGCTGGTGAAATGATGCTGTCACCTACAGACCATAAGGCTGTGTGTGTGTGTGTGTGTGTGTGTGTGTGTGTGTGTGTGTGTGTGTGTGTGTGTGTGTGTGTGTGTGTGTGTGTGTGCCGCACACACACACACACACACGTGCATGCCTGCATGTGTGAATAGGTTTTTGTAGTATTTAATAATTTTTCACGATTAATTCATGAATTTAAATACAGTTTAAATCTGCAACATCTTGAAAAAAATAATTGGTGATGGTGTGTCTGTGCAAATAAGAAAAGAAAGGTAAATATTTTATGTTTTTGGTTTTTTTTAAGATTTTGGTTAAATCTGCCCCTAAAATAAATGAAGGGCTGCTGTATTAAATGAATGAAGGTTATGTTCTCAGCCATGTCATCGTAATAATTCATACTAATGAATTAGATTACATTGCATTACTGTCATTTAGCAGATGCTCTTATCCAGAGCAGCTTACATAGGTTACAGTTTTTACACACTATCCAGTTATACAGCTAGATATTTACTTAGGCAGTTGTACGTTAAGTACCTGCCCAAGGGTACATTGGCAGTGCCCCAGTGGGAAATCAAACCAGCAACCTTTCATTTACGAGCCCTGCTCCTTACTACTAAGCTACACTGCCGTCCCAGAGAGGTCATAACTTGATACCATTGTTTTTAAACTCAAGATTCACCTTTATTAAGATCATAATGTATTTCACTACAGCTGTACATGCATAATCCGGTAAATGAAGAAAAACATTTTCCAATTAAAAACACTTGTATTTACCTATACAACAGTTTCTGTTCTACAGGTAAGTACAAGTAAACTGCTTTACTGTTTTCTACTTCGGAATTGTAATTTTATTTATATAAAATGCTTTTTTACTGGTAATGTTCTTTATTTGAGTGCATTAGAAGTGTAACAATATGTCACACCGTCAGCGAAGGAAAATAGTGAACTTGCATGTTTTTTTTTGTTGTTTTTTTTTCATGGATATTAAGTGGGCTGCTCTTTAATTCTTTTTCTAAATTCTTCTGTGTAATTTCTCCTCACAGTCTCCTTGTGCTTGGCACGCCTGCTCTATTGCTGGTTGTGTCTTTGTGTAAGTCATTCAGCCCCACAATTTACTCATTCTGAGAGAAGTAGCGCTCTGAGAGCTCTCTGTATTTTCGGTCCAGCATCTTCATTCTCTCCAAATGAAATTATAGCTTTCCATAACACGTTTCTCTCTGTCTCAAGAAAAAACCTCATTTCTCATAACGTACATTTTCCATCATCAGCCATCCTTCCCTTCTCCACAGAGACTGCGCTGACAGTTTTGTTCTTTTGCCTTGTACTACAGAAACACAGAGCCGTTTAAAGTGCTACCACCAGCTTGGAGAGCACACTGCTTATCAGCGAATGCAAGCCCTGCCAGGCCCCACAAAAATGGTTACCTTCACTGTAGCTCTGTATGATCCAACCAGTAATACTGGGTTTTACATCAGCCAAGCGAGGCTCCCCTTCAACCTCCCAAGGGGACATAGCCATACTAACTGTCAAATGTTAAAAAAAAGAAAGAAAAAAGGGTAGTAATGAAAACTCACAGTAATTAAACATCAAGGCGGTGGAAACTGTAGTGCTAATCCCTGCAACCCAGCTGATTCCGCCTTTCCAAAACCATTTACACTTTCATTAAAGAGATTAGTCAAGCAGAACAAAATCATTTAGAATGTCTGCATAAACATGCAAGATGAACCCGGGGCCAGCGCTGCAACTGTGTTCCGCCACGACGCGATTAGAGTGTGCTGTAGTGATGGAACGTATCTGTAGATAATGCAGCCCATCTGACTCTCCGCTCTCGGGTTTACATAACCGACTTACTTCTGAAAACACGAGAGTGAAGCGCTGTGCTACAGATATTTCATTTTTGGAATTTGAGAAATCTGAAATAAAATGAGACACAATGGATAAAAAAAACACTTTTCCGTGCTATTTTACCACTTATCCTTGACAAGGAAAAAAAGTTATTTAAGGATATGTTTTATGAGTGCTTGCTTTGCTTTTCTGATAGCATTCAGTGGTACTGTAATAATGGAGATAAATGGAGTCAGATTGTTCCAGAAAGCTAAATATCAGCCATAGAAATTACTAGATAGGAAGAATTTGCTGAAAGCATTAGAAAGTTGACAGCATAGGAAATATTTTAAAAATGTATTTTCACTGAAGATAAAATAATGGAGAGTCTTTCTGTCTGCAGTGGTAATGGACTTTTTTCATTTATAACCACATATATTTTCCAGATATATATTATGGGCACTTAATAATATTGTTAATCTGTTGTTAACTCTTGGTTCATGTTGTGTTTGTTTGTGTTTTTCAAGTCACTTTAAGGTAAGTAGCGCAAATTATTTTTACTATTGTTTCACCTAATACCAGCTTTCTCTTGGAGAGGTGAAAAGGCTTCTAGGAGTATATGTGAATGTAGATGTAGAAATTCCAATTTTAACACATTCGTTCAAACAAATTATTATGTTTTTAATCTTTTCCTTTTTTGTTGGTGTTGTTTTGAATATGCATTTGTAAGACCAGTCCATCCTTCAAACCCACTGACAGATTTCTGCAACCTCCATGACATTCTGGTTTGCCCTTTTACATGTCAGTTCTCTTCCATCAGTAGGCTTTTTGGAGGCAAAAGCCTGTATTTTTCCTCTCTCTGTTCCTCAGTGTATAATTGTATAAAAAGGCACTGTCATTTGGACTGCCAGAAAAAAAGCATTTAGCTTGCCATCTAGCATTACTCCAATATGCATATCAGGATAGCCTCTTACAAGGTATATTACCAGCATCCTTGGCAATGGACAGAGCTACAAATCAATGAGAAATTTTCACAAAATACAGGCTTGCCATCATCTAGCCACCAGGAAAGCCTTTTAGCCCAGGAGAATCTTTCCTGTTAATATGAGTGTAATGTATATTGATGCAATGAAAATAGCCTTTCTACTCATTTCATTCTAAAAATTCTCATACAAACACATCTGTTCTGGGAACCCTAGTTTGGCTTTCCACCTCCTAACAGCATAATGGAAATTGTAAAGAACACATTTTGTTATTAGTTTTACATTATTACATTTGTTGGGTGAAGGCCTATCCTGTTCTCCATTTTCCTTTTGTTTAATCCCATCATGTTTGCTGCTCAGGTAATAAACTCTGTGCAACTAAAGCTGTTAAATCACTGTTCTCCATTTTCCTTTTGTTTCCTTTTGTCCTGGAGGGATGAAGCATCGCAGTAGACAAAACATTCATTAATATTGAACATTATAAAATATTTGTTTCTGAATAACCAGCGGTGAGAACATATCTGTGAGGTATTAAAAAAAAAAAAAAAGCGTTTTACACATGGTTCATTAACTTTTGAAATAAAAATTGATTCACATAATCCATAAGGTCAGCCGTGCTTTGAGTAAACCGTCTGAGTCAGTCTGCAGAGGTCTGACTCAGATCTGAAAGCATCCATGCTACTCACCCCCGTGTTGTATTGACATCCGCTTTATGTATTTATTTTTAATGATCGCGTTCCGAGGGCCAGGCCATAGATGAGTGAACCTGAAGAAGTGCTCCATCAATCAACAGGAACGGTAAAGACAGAAGCGGCGCTGCTGAGAGCTCCCGTCTGACTGGAGGGAGACCCTGCCCGGCTCTGATCCTCTCTCTCTCCCGCTCTCTCCACACTGGTCAAAACAGAAATGCTCTGCACTCCGGGTCAGTTATACATGAGGCTGACATTTCAATCCCCCACCTCAAGAAACAAATACACAAAAACAGTATGGATAGATGCACAACTATGCATGTTCATTTTAGATTTCTTCCTCATGCATGAAACTAGACTAAGCTAAAATACCAATATGTATTGAATGAAGTGTTAATTCTTTTGCTTTTATGCAGTTTAGACTAAGCAACGACCACTTTAGCAAGTAGCAACAAAGCTACTGCTAGTGATCTGTTACTTTCACTCATATACATTGTTAATATTAATAGGTTATAAATAGGTTAAATTCAGTGACCCATACTTTTTGCTACATTGGTAATGTAAAAATAATGAGATAACTGCTTTGCAGGAATTATTACAGGTTACATGTCCAATATTTCTTCATATCTTATTGTTACTTAGGTCATTGTTTCTCTGTTAAAACCCACACACCCTGGGGTAAGTTCAGGTAATTGTAAGGTAATATTACACACAAGCACCATATTACTAGGCCTTTATCCTTAACTGCAAACTAAGGTGAAACCACCTGCAAAAGGAGAAACTAACACTAATAGTTCACGCTAACATAGAGTTGCTTAGAAATTTTATATTGCAAATATCATTGTACTATTATGATTGGCAATGTTATTAAACAACTTAAAACCAATAAAACGTAATTTTAATACTACTGATCAGTGTTTCACATGAACTGCAATCACCATAATTCAGTATTAATCAAATCAAAGCAACCTCTGTAGATTAGTCCATATCAGGATTGTGGTAAAACTAAGGGAAAGATTCCCCTTCAAACAATATGAGCATCTATTTGTCCTGTTGCTAGTGAAATATAAATTAAAGTGAGCAGAGCGATTTACACAACTGATCAAGGGCTATAGCTTCCTCCATTAAGTGCTGTGAAGATACATTGCAGGCTTGACAATGTTGTTCTGGAACTGTCTGTCAGGGATGCGGGGTGAGGACTCACACGCAGACCCGGAGGTGAATGGCAGAGTGACTTTAATAAAGCCCCAAAACAGGAGCAGACGAAGACAGGGTCAGAGACAGGCAGGGTCAAAACCAGGGAAGTCAGTCCAAAAACAAACAGAGAGCAAGCACGTGGTCTGGACAGGCGAGGGTCGGCAACGGGCAGGCAGGCAGCGGGGCAACCAGAACAGAGCGGCAGGCAGAGACGAGATCCAAAGGCCAGGCAGGGGTCACAAACTGGGCAGGCAGGTCCGGGCAGGGCAGACGAGAAGCGGGGAGTGAAGTCTGGGAAGGAGCAGAACCAGGGAGACCGGCAACAGGGAGCTGGGGCAGAACCACGGGCAACCCAGGCAGCCGAAGCAGAACGGCAGGCTGGACCGGGGCTGAGCAGGCGGGAAACAGGGTCTGGACAGGGGGCAGAACCGGGCAGGCCGGCAACAGGGAGCGGAGGCAGAACAGCAGGCGGGAGCAGACTCGCACAAAACAGGGATACACAAAGACAGGACGAAACAGAAAACAGACTAACAGAACTCACGTGACAGAACAGCGGGCAAACACAGAGACTCTGGGCGGGAGACAGAAGACCGTGGAAAAACCGAGTAACAGAAGGCAAGGACGAAACAGGATACTGAGACGAACTGGCAACAAGACAGAGAAAAGCAGGGTAAATATAGGGTAGGGCTGATGAGGTGATGGGAAGCAGGTGTGCAGGCAGGCGGGCGAAGATGATCAGGTGGGCGGAGACAGGGCGGAGAGCGGGGCAGGGCCGGAACACAAGGAAAAACAAAAGCACATGGACAGGGGAAGAACACAAACACACAGCCAGGGGGGCGGAGCACTGACACTGTCATCTGATTGATGGGGGTCCATTAACCAATCAAAACTTTGGCTCTAACATTCCCTCTAACACTGGTGTGCTTTAGGGTCTGTTAGTCAGAAGCAATTTGTTCGATGAGTGTGTTTTTAAGCATGGGGTTTATGTGTAGTTATACGGAAATCTCTCCAGCTGTACTGTGAATCGTTTCAGCTTTGGGGATGCCCATAGTGTATTTTATGATTTGCACAATGCCAGTCAGAAAATTAAGTTTGTCAAGTCTCATCTCAAACTGGGACATGAGCTGACAACTTTCAAATCAATCTTCTAATCAATCAGTTTCCACTGGAAAATGAAAAATTATGGAAATAAATTGCAAAGGAAAGCCTGAGAAAAAAAAGATTCAGCAGGCTGGTAAAATGTCATGCACTATGCAAGTTTTTTCTGATCTCAGTTTGAGCCACTGTGGTACAAAAATAAATTTAAAAATCATATTTGAAGGTATATGCTCCTGCAAATATGGCTGGTAATGATATCTTTCTTTGAAAGAAAATGACTGGTGTCTCTAAAGAAAAGAGAACACTGGGTGAAGGAATTCATTTGGAATTGAATTATTAATCTTGAGACTAGTATAAATACCAAGGGAAATTACATTGCTTTACCCAAGGAGATGGGCGATATGTACACACTCCATAGTCTAAGAATTGGAAGTTCAATCTGCCATGAAGGACACACATCTCTCTCGCTCCCACGTACTTCTGAGGATTTTTTCCTAAGACCTGTGGCCTTAGTATTATTTTTAAAGACTGAGACAAGGGAAGTCATTTCATAATATTGGCCATGGTTGTATTTTCACAAGGGCAATTTTGTGCAAAGATTTTTTATTATTATGTATACAATGTAATGCAAGATGATATACAGGGCCTATGGGTTAAAAAACACAAATGAATTGCAATATGCAATCATCTACATTACAGATTTAATGGTAAAATGTATGATAGAGAGTGACAATGTAAATCTAGTTTGTTATAATACAAATATGTTATTAGTGTGCTTTATTTGATTAAAATCAGAAAAAAACATGTAAGAAACAAATTTGGCCTTCTTCATGTCTGCAGATGCATGGGTAATCAATGCTTGCTAAGGGCCGTGGTGGTGTTTAACAAACTGTACTTAAGCAAAAATGCAGTATAAAATGCAGGCTGCTTTTTCCATATAATATTAACCAGTTGTGATACTGTATTAGGTCATCACAGAGGGAAATTAGATTACGATACAATCTGTGACCATATGTCTTGCTTAGATCAGTAAAAAACCTGTCATCTTGTTGCAGATTGCACATCATCACTCAAAGCCGTCCCTCATTATGTGACTGGTTATGGATTTGATTTTCCCCAAACTGAAATGCATTGTAGGCAATTCAGCTCAATTCAGTGAATGGTTAAAGACCTTATTGGATATGAGGAGTTGTTCCACAGTGACTAACTGTCTATCAGTAGTGTTTATGTTCTATTACAGTTTTGTTTATTCACAAGACTAGATGTCAGTGTGCACACTTTCATAAAACCTGAACAACAACATTCAGCTCAACATTCAACAATGCTGTGTCCGAGAAAACTTGCAAAAGCACAGTCAATCATGTTGTCTGTCAAAGGTGGCCAATATACACACCGTTGATTAGCAGTGTTATTTATTGTACCCGAACTCAAAAGTCAACACTGCCTCTATTGAGGCTAGGTCATTTCATTCAATCACATAACAAGCACATCGCACATGAAGTAAACAATAAATAAATGTATAGTAGTCTACACATACCTAACAACAGCTGATTTTTACACAAAAGCTGTTATTTTGCTTTTCTTAAGAATACACAGATACCATCATACTCCTACGAATTCAGAATCACATGCATGCCATCACATTGTGGAAATATTGGGGAAAAAATATTAACCATTAAATTAATTCAGTATGTAAACAAATGAAGATACAAGTTTAAATCTGTGATAATGAGTTATCTAAATAGAGCTGCAAACTGCTTTGTTGCTTGCATGCAGAAGCCTATTAATGAATATGAATTTGTTCGGCGACAACAGATCAAACACTTCCTACTGCTGTGTATTACTTTGTGACATTTTATGATAGAGGGGAGAAATCAGAACATGAAAAAATATATTTCCCTTGTATATGCCTGCTTGCCTGCATATTGTTTGCACATTAAAGATTTATGCAACAAGTTTCCACCTTTCTAATACACAATTCTTTTTGCATTTGTGTGGTATCTGCACAAACCCTTGGACCTCATCCAGAAAATTGAGAATTGAGAGAATTGCAGATAGGGCTTTGAAGAGAAGCATATACCCCAGTACCGCAGTGACATAAGGAGCAAACAGAAATAATGGAAGAGGGTGGTGTTGAGTAGGGGATGCTCATGATGTTGGGCAGGGGAATTCTCCTGAAGCAGCTCATGCACATATGGTCCCCTGGTACACCCCGGCCCACTGCTGGGAACAAGAGCTTAAAGGAGAGATAGAGAAAGAACTGCCAGGTGCCATACACACTTCTTTCCACACACAAACACACCCATACACTCATACAAACACATATATACAGATAGTCACAGACACCCACACACTCACACTGTACACACACACACACACACACACACACACACACACACACACACACACACAGATATGCTTGCATACATGCATGCACGCACATACAGAGGAGCCCAGGGCAGCCTGCTAGCCTGCTACTTGCACTCCTCTTTGTGGAGTCTGTGATCTGGGACCCACAAAGGCCAGCTGCAGGCCCAGGCAATGGCAGCCAAAGAGCCAGGAAGCCACAGGGGCCATCCAGCAGCGGTGGGAGAGGGTCCTGTGAGGACGGCCGCAGCCAGCGATTTGGAAGAGGCTCAGATGCCAGCCTGCTGCATCTGGAGGGTCTCGAGGGGCTGGAGCCGTGCCCTAACCCAAACAAAAAAAGAAACAAGTAGACACACAGAACAAGAACAACCGAAAACACTGCAGACCCCTCTCCGGTCCTCATCCTCACCTTTCGGGTCGGTCAAACAGGTGCCTTAGTATGAACGTGCAGCACCAATTCATCCGACAGCACCTGTTAGGCCTAATGCAAAGTGGAGTGGAAGGAAGGGTCTGGCCTGGAGGGTAATGTTGAGAGACCTGGACAGACAAGCTCCCAGGCACCTTCCCCATCGGACCAACAGTCAAGGTCACCCACCACCCAATCCTGCCTTTTTGTCCTGTCCTCCTTAATGCAGTCTCATGTTGATGTTAATGACCCTGCCAGCACTGACCCTGTGGGTAACACACATATAAACTGAACTTACAGCTTACACTGACTCACACCTCAGTGTTATGTTCCAGGGCTTTCAGATCCAACCCAGGCTTGCTTTCTCTTATGGACCCCATCCACAACATTATCTGTGCTTTCAGCAAAGTCTGACAATTGCAGTCCAGAGACATTTTAACTCCAGTCTGGCACAGGAATGCACATCGCTTTTCACATGCTTTCCTTTAGACTGGAAAGGACTGAAAAAGGAAATCAGTTATCAAGAGTTTCCAGCTTTTATCTTTCATGTCATCCATCCAAGAGCTGACCGGAATTACTGTGTTCAAATCTTCATTCCAATCTTGCTCATAGACGGACAGTTGAAACCAGAGATAACATGCTGTATGTGATTCACTTGAATATCTCAAATCTGAATAGTGCCTGTGAATGTGTCTGCATAATAAAGGATGGAATATCCAGGGCTCTGATCAGACAAACATCAAACCACACAAAAGTCATTTATCATTTCATAAAAAATACTATGAGGACATAGCCCTGCTCGATATGACAAATATGTGAATCCTAAGACGCCTGGCACTTCTTCATCTTTGCTGTTATCATAGATGAGAGGAGTGTGCATCACATTTCTCGCCACTACGGGAAATTATATGTGACTAATCAGAACAAACCATGAGCAGTTCAATTAACCTCTGCTTTTGTTCTTCCCTTTCTTCCAGTGCAATGGCCCTCATTATAATATGTTGAAATTTTAACAAGTCTGCTTCATTCCTTCGTTCCTTCGTTCCTTCCTTCCTTCCTTCCTTCCTTCCTTCATTTTCTCCCTCCCTCCCTGCCTCCCTCCCAGGGTGCTAGTAAATGAGTGTCATATTTTCAACAGACAGTGTTTCTAATGTATGACATGTACCTGTATATCACATGTTATATTCATTGACTCTTCCCACAGATACAATATACTCACATAATTTGAGAGCTGTATAGTAGTATTAAGTTCAGTTTAAATCTAGTCTTCTGTAAATAATGCAAATTCAGAAAGATGGAGCAGCGTTTTGTTGAATGTGATGTGGTTGATGTGGTGTGAAACTATTATTCTGTCAGATTTTGAGTTCATGCAAGGTTCATTCTCAATAGCCTTGTGCACTGAGGCATTTCTTTAATGATTCCAAACTTTTTTGACCCGATGGCAGACAAACAACCTTGTTAGGAGCTGGTGCTGTAGAACAATTTCAGCATATTAGTATTCCAGCTCGTGTGTGACTCGGAAAGAGATTGAACCTTGAAATTTATTAGGATTCTCAAGATATTTGTTTGTCTCCATGTGAAGCACACCACAGCTGTCTAAGGTCCACACTTGCACGTCTGAGTGTTTAAATCTTTAATAACACCGCAAGTGTTCTAGCAGGCTGTCTTTGAAGAGCCGCTAATATATCTGACCTCTCTGCCCATTTGAAGGCTGCTCTCGGTCATGAAGGCCATTAAGCCGTTAACAAGTATTATTCTTCCATTTGTTCTTTTTTCCTGTCTAGTTATAAACATGCTATTAAAGACCATTCGGAGCTGGGCCACTGCCTCTGAGCCGACAGCACTCGCATTTGAACTGTTAATGAAGTGGAAAATTAAAAGGGTTCGTTGGACATAAAAATCTTGTCTCCCTATAACAAGATTTCCCCCCCACCACCACCACCACCACTACCACCCACCCCCCTCCCACAGACATGCTAATACACTCAGACCTCTTTGGCATGGGACTCCTGTGAGAAGTCCCTTCAGATAAGATGCCCTGACTAAATGAGCTCAGATTCTGTGAAATGAATCTGACTGCATCTGGACATCTCTGCGGCCGCAGACCAGAGGGTAGCCGTATTACTGTCACATTGACCTTTTTTTTGTTACCCTTGATTGATAGTTTGCTAGGGGTTTTTGTCTTTGCCTCACTTTGAAATGTTAACGTTAAAGTTCCAATGTTTACAATAAACACTCCGAAACGTCTCTCCCCCATAACCTATGGGAACAATTTCATTGTCCCCCTCTCTCTGCCTTGTTTATTGTGAAATAATAACCCATAACCAGCTCTTCCCCCACCCTCCCCTCCCCCATCCCCCGGGGCAACACAACAACACTACATAGCATAACTGGGGGTGATGAATAAACAGACTGTATTTATGGAGCTTCCCAATTTTCCACCAAAAAAGGCAAACACGACCCTCTCAACTGAGGTGATTTTAATATAGAGTAGAGTCCACTCCTGCAGTAACCAAGCATATAATAACAGTGCCATTGAGATCTCCAGGCGCCCTGAATTCACAAACATTTTATGACCAAAAGCACACCAAATCTTCCCTCCTGCCAGGAGAGAGACTGTGTGCTTAGTGATAGGCAAGGTAGAGCAGCAGTGTTTATATATGGCTGTTTGCTTTGAGGCTGGTCAAAGTGTCCCCAAAAGCACTGAGAGCTTTGTGGTCTGGATCTCTGTGTAACCTCTGCCAATCACCAGTCTTTCTCTCCCTTGCTCTTGCTCTTCTTTCTCTCTCTCTCTCTCTCTTTTTATCATTTCCCAAGCTATGGTCACTGCTGGTCGTTGTCTCTGTTTCCTTGGAGACATGTCTGTTTGGCAAAGGCAGAGGAAAGCGGAGGCCTCTTGCACCTCACTGGCCATTCCAGAGAGAAACTCTGAGATTCCAGCCTTCTGACCCCTGCATCCTGTTTTGTTTGTTCCTTCTCACTGTCGGCAGTGGATTTTTTTTTCATCCTTGTCTTTATCGTCTGGGGGTGATCTTAGGCTATGTTTCCTGTGAGAAGTCTGTAAAAATACTCTTTTCTTTTTATGTCTTTCTTCTCTTGTCTGTTTATATCTGTCATTTACATCTAAAGCTGAAGAAGCCGTGCAGTTTCCTGAGCTTGGCTAATTGAGTACCAACACTGTTTACATAACCTCTGTCTTGTGTTTAAAGCAACATGAAATGAAAATGCAGGCCCTATGTATCTATGTATTTGTTTGATTTCACTACAATGCAAACAGCTATTCTAACCTCTATGGTCCTTGTAGTTATAGCTCTGTATGTCCTTGAAATTCACACGTACTGTCACATCTGCATGTGCAGTATTCAATGAGTGAAGTGAGGGGAAACAGAACAGCGCACATAAATGGCTCCAAAGTTGTGTATCAAAATGTATTTATTCATGCTGTCACAAGTGATTGGACTTTGAATATCGCCACTAGACAGTCTGTAATGACTGAAATTACAATCTTTCAGTTTCAAGTTCACTGATGTGTTTAGAAACAGTTCAACAAAGAATTACTACATTTGGCAGACGCTCTTATCCAGAGCAACTTACAGATGTTACAATGTTACCCATTTATACAGCTGGATATTTATTGAGGCAGTTCTGGGTTAAGTACATTGCTCAAGGGTACAACAGCAGTGCCACACCAGGGAATAAAATCGGCAACTTTTAAGTTATGAGTCCTGTGCCTTACTACTGTGCCGCACTGCCGCCCTTTAGCTAATTAGCTACTACTAGCTACTAGCTACCTACTTAGCTAGTTCATTAGCTATTAATTACCTAGGCTGGGCTGGTATGAAAATCTGTAGTTAAAAAAAAACATTAAAATGACAGTGACCATGACAGGGCAGGATACCACTAACCTACCAGGTAGTGAGTACATCTGCATTGGCCCCCTGGAAAAAATGAACTTTGTAGTTATACAAAAGTGGCCCAAGTGTGTTCAGAGATTTGAATAGTACCTAATAGCCTTCCATAGACTCAATCTGAAAAAATGATGCACATTAGGTTAATGCATCCCATTGGAGATGACGCAGAGGACGCCCTCAGAGCTTCTCCTCTATCAGAAGCTGAAAAACTAGTGTACAGCAAGGTTACGGCCTATTTTGACATATATTTTGTGGGGTATCATAACATGATTTTTGAAAGAGCAAGATTTAATGTCAGACAGCAAGTGCTTGGCAAGCCAGCTGACAGTTTTATTATGGCAATGCACAAGTTAACCATGCGCTGTCAGTTCGGCCAGCTGAAGGAAGAGCTGGTCTGCGGTAATATTGTAGTGGTGATAAGAGACCGTGTTTTGTCAGAGAAATCACAAGTGGACTTACAGCTAACATTAGTATAGGCTTCCCACGAGATGGTAAAAAAGGAGAAGCAGTGTTTCCCTTCAAAACGCTGCTCAAAATACCCGATAGGAAACAAACCTACTGTTTCATTCCATTGAAAGTAGAAATTGCATATCCATGCAGTAGATGTGGAAAAAGTCCCTCTCATGCATGGTGTGAGTGTCCAGCAAAAGATGTGATTCTCAAAAATGTAAGAAACAAGGGCACTGTGTTGTGATTTGCTGAAGACAGACAGCACATGTAATAGAAGACAAGTCATTACAGCAGGATAGGATTTTTCTTAGAGAGGAGCAGAGAAGTGACTCAGGTCAGTATAGTGAAGTGCAGCTTAATGGGGACAGGGCAGTGTCATTCAAAATAGACACAGGGGTTGCAGTTACTGTACAGCTAGAAAACAAATTGGCTGCTATCACTAAGACAAAGCTATGTGGGCCAAACAACAAAGACTAGGCTGAGAAAAGGCTAAGTTACATGCAAGCTGGCGTATGAATCTGAGGTCACACATAAACCAGTTTTTGTGGACAATTCATTAACTCAGGCTTCCGGTGCACCTGGTGCAAAAAGTGGAGGGGATCTCTGAGCCTTGAGAATTGTGTAAAAATTAAAAATAAAAAAATTCCTAAAATTTTTATTGGCCTTGGCAAGTTGGAGAGGGAATACAGGATAAGGATGAAAGAACAGTGGGTAGCTATCCCATTAATGGCCAACCATAGGGAGGAACTTGGGGTGGTAATATAGCATAGTGGTAAGGAGCAGGGCTCATAACCAAAAAGTTACTGGTTCTATTCCCCGCTGTGGTGCTGCTGCTGTACCCTTGGGCAAGGTGCTTAACCCAGAACTGCCTCAGTAAATATCCAGCGGTATAAATTGGTAACATGTAAAAATTGTATCCTACGTAAGTCGCCCTAGATAAAAATTTCTGATAAATGACAATAATGTAGTTTAATGTAACTTAGGAGGATAAAGGACACGGAGGTCATTTCATCTGTATAGAAGGACACAGGTTGGTGTGAGTGGATGGAGTGGATGTAGTGTCAAAAGTCAGTGTCAAGATATGAATACGAGTAGATCTGACAAACCTCAGTTCCACAGTATGCAGGGAATGTCACATCTTGCCATCAGTGAAACAGTCTTTGGCTCAGCAGAGTGGCTCAAAAGTGGATTAGACACATTGTCAGGCTTTTGGCAGATATCATCAGCCCCAAAAAGCGGGGATTTTACTACTTTTCTGACTCCTTTTGGCATATTTTGTTATAATGTTTTGCTATTTGGAATTGCCTCCAAACCGCAGAGGCAGATGTCACAGGTATTTTGAGGGACTGGGCAGTGTATTACATCACACTTTCACAGTCTTGAATTTACCTAACCTGAGGTCACCTATGGTGGTCACAAAATCAGGGATCTAACCAGAAAACAGCAGACCAGTCCAAACCCCCGAGGGACCTGCTCACCATGGAAAATGAGTGGGTGTGGGCTAATGTCAAACGACAGGAGGCATCCCACAGAATTAAAACTGACTTAGGACCATTATCAGTGCTGGTGCAATGCAATGCAGGGGTAAAAAAAAAGATTGTCTGCGGATGCATCGCTCTTTGGTGTGGGAGTAGTTCTCACACAGCTGCAAGAGTATGATGTGCGAAGGACTGCGTACATTTCATGGAGCTTGTCCAAAGCAGAGGTATGCACAGACTGAGAGAGAGGCACTGGCTGCAGCTAAGGCCTGTGAGAGGCTGAGCTGCTCTCTGCCGGGCCTCTCTTTCACACTATAAACTGATCATAAACCATTACAGTCTCTTTTGGGAGACAGCATTGGATTAGCTTCCACCCGGAATGCAGGGCTCTCGCTTAAGATTACTCAGGTATGATTACGAGGGTGTTCACGCGCCGGGGAAAGCCCTAATCACAGCAGACTCATCTCCCAAGCCCCTGTGGTGCGCACTCTGATTAATGAATAAAAGGAGCTGAGGAGGTATGCATATTTATGGCAGCAGTGCAGCAATGCCTGCCTCTCCATCTAAACTAAAGTAAATCAAGAAGGAGCAGGGGAGAGGCTCAGTTGGATAAGCTGTGCAGGAAAGGATGGGACAAGACCGGGGGTCACTCCAGATGATTAAACTTTATTGGACACACCACACTCACCTGTGCTGTATTGGTGATTTGAGTTGAGAGGAACTGTGATCGGAGAGGGGATGAAAAATGAAACAGTGGCTTGACTGCATGAAAGACAAAAGAACAACAAAGTGCTGTGCAGCACAGAGCCAGTTTTGGTGGCTTGAGCCCAGCAGTGAAATTGGAAAGTTAGTGGCACAGTGTCAGGAATGGGTTTTACACGTTCCTCACACCGCTGCCCACACAAGTGCGCAAAAGGCTGTGGCAGGAAGAGCAGACATTTTTTTGTTTCTAACAGAATGATTCCTACCTGCTATGGACTATTACTCTTGTTCCTTTGAGGTTGTGAAAGCCCCACTCACTTCACCAAAGAATGTCATACATGGGCTGAAATCCAAGTTTGCCACTCACGTCCCAACCACCCGAACAGAGCTGGGTAAATCTGCCTTTTCCTTTCATGCGCCGCAAGCTTGGAATGAGCTGCAAGGCATACTTAACTTGGAATCTTTACCCTCTCTCGACATGCTTAAAAATATTTTAAAATCAGTTTTTACAGAACAATGTCATTGCTTTTAACATGTGCCATTATTCTTCATGATTCTTCTTAGCCCATGATCCCTGTATGTTTTGTGTCTGTTTTTTGTATTTTTGGTATGTTTTTGTGGTGTTATCTGTCCCTATTTGTATCTTTATATGAAACCTTTTTGTATCTCATTTTGCTGCCCATTTTGACCAGGACTCCCTGGCAGAAGAGATATTGTATCTCAATGGGACCTTCCTGGTTAAATAAAGGATAAATAAAAAACAGTATCCCAGTGGTGCTGGTAACAGGCAATGGACCTCAGTTTCACTGTCTGAGTTCCAACATTTAGCATCAGAGTATGAATTTCTCCATGTCACCAGTAGCCCACACTACCCAAAAATCAATGGGGAGGCTGAGAGAGCCATGAAAAGATGCTTTGGAAGAACTTTGACGACTCCGTGCAGAGCCCCTTTCGCAGACTGGGTTACCCACCACTGAATGGGAATGACACTGTGCTCTTCACTGCCTCTGACACACACACACACACACACACACACACACACAAAACTGAACACAAAATGACCAAATACAAAGTAATGTAAAGTCCTTTTGCTGAAAAAGGACAATCTCTTCAAAGGTCAGCAAGCTCAGGACTTCAACAAAAGGACTTCACTGCACTAAGGACAAACTGGTGCTGAGCTCAGGGCAGTGGGTTTGGATCACCATATCAGGACTGCCTGTCACATTGGTGAAAAGTGCCAGTACACCTCACTCCTGTCGACTACCAGGGGGGATGTGCGGAGAAACAGATCACACCTTCAGGTGCTTCTAGAGACAGAGCAGCAGGAGGTTACTAAAAGAGCAGGAAGACTTCGCATGAAGCTGCACATATGCCAGTATATTTTACAGCAACTAATATGGTAAAATTACAACTACAAGCCATCACGCATTAATTACATTGTAATTGCCATTTATAGGCTTTAACAAGATATTATGTATTGTAAATAATTGTGCAACAAAAATGTAACTGTATGTCATTACACAGTAGCTATATTGTAATTCTTAGCTACGGTATAACTACACTGGTAGAGCGCATTTTAAAGTGAAGTGAAATGAAAAGAGGTCCCGAGGTAGATGAGTAGGCCAAAGCTGTGCCTGTTTTGCCACAGAGTCCAGCAACAGAGGCCAGCAGAGCCACCAATATGTTTTACAGACTTTGACATCTGAGTTAGTGGTTAAGCCCAACTCATTCAGTGAGTCATATACCAGCAATACTGACTTCACCTAAAAAATGAAAAATAGGGAGTGGGTATGTAAATAGATGGAAGAAGTAAAGGACATCCTGTATTTATGCATTAGGGAAAGAAACAGAAAAGTCCCAAGGAAGCTAAAGAGTTAAAAAAAAAGTCTTCATTTATTCATGTCTTTAAAAGTCTCAACCAATTTTATGTGAAGGATTGTTCAATTTTAATCTGGCTAGTGATTGAAGACCTGAAGACATATTGACCACACTGAAAAACTGTAATGCCCATATAACTCCTTTATAGGTACTGGGATAAAGGACATGTGGTCCTTGTAACCTCCTTGGCATTAATAAAGAAACTCTTGCACAGTTTCCCATTGTAAATAGAGTCACATTAAATCTTTACAAAAGAATCGTGCTTAATTATTGTCTTATTTAATACAATTAATTTTGTTAACACTCCTCTTAAACCAAGTGAAATCTGCTAATAGCTCTCGTCAAATTAAAAATTTCAATAATCTGCACTGAATAGATTTGATCAGAGTTTATCGGAGTGAACGTCCTTGAATACACCTGGAGCACCTCTTCACACTACCCTCAAACATTTCTAACCATTCAAAAACTTTCCTCTGAATGGGCAAAAATGTTGCTTTGCAGTAAAAGAGACCTTTCTCAGCGGTCGCCAAGGACATGGTTTGAAATGAATTGCCAAATAAAATCAAGGACCCAAATAAAATCAAGCCATTTGATATTGCTCACATAAACCCCTCTTTCACTTTCAGAACTAGAACCCAATAGACCTACAACCACAGAAATACGGACTAATACAGCAATGGTGCAGGGCTGTTCCCAAGAAATAGAAATTATGCAGCACGCCAAAGACAACCTCTATACAATGATTTCCCTAGATTCATCTAGGATTATTTTGGACGCAGCAATTTCTTTCTCACCAATTTCCCTCTTGTGTACAGAGCAATAAAGCAAGTGTGGTGAGCTTATTTTTGTGAGTGAAAGGAACAGCCAATTTGTTTCCGTTGGTTTGCTTATGTTCTGAGACATCGAGACATCGAGATATCTAAAGATTCAAACACTTAGGTAAGGAGTGGTCCACCACCTTGATAGCCAGTGAACATTTTTAATGCAGCAGAAACTGCTTGTGTCAAGCAGGTGTTGAACATTTGAAGCAATTAAAATGAATGTGAAGTCAGTGCATTGGGGCTGATGTGATTGACAAAAAAAATAACATCACTCAAGGTTTAGTCTATCCTGGGAAATAGTGTTTGGCTTGTAAACATCTTGCTGTGAATAATAGTGGCTAGTGGACTCCTATTTTTACCTTCTCACAAAATCTGAAATCCTTACAGGCGTCATAGAAGCACCATTTGTACAATCTCAAACATAAAATTATTTAGAATTGCCTGAAATTTAAACTCACAAAAGTCAATGCCAAATTTACCATTGTGATATGGTCCACTGACAATACACACAGTAAATTTATTAACATTTCCAATTTTTTATTACATGGCAAAATAGTAATAAATTCATTGCCAACAGCTGTCAAGGATTTGTCATTGCTGTTATAACTCAAACACCTTTGGTAATTACTAATATATTTTATATTATTAATTATTAATGTGTAGTAAAACGTGTGTGCTGATAACACTAAGTCATCTGCAAAATGATGAAATGTTATAAAACATAAAAAGCATAATTTGATTCTCTACAGAATTTCATAAAATGATATTTCCAAAGAAATATTGGGAATAATATAGTGACAGCAATCTAGCAGCAGAAGTCATGTACATTGGCTAAGAGGTGTCATTCTCCCCCAGCCATTCAATGTAAGTCTGCCACGCATGAGTGTGGAGTAACTGGAGTAACTGGCTACTTTGGGTCTGAATACAGAGGAACAAAGACAAGGAATTATGAATGATTTAATCTGTTACTATCTGCATAATAAGGGGTGAGAACGTATTCAATTGCTACAGCAATTCAGTATGCATTGACAAATTCATCACTCAAAATATTTTTTTTCCAAAAAATAAGTAAAGCAAAGTAAAATTCCTGTGCTCCAGGATAGGGAGGCTCACAAAATGATATGTAGCATTTAGCATAATGACACTGTTCAACTGGCATGAATATTAATGTTTCTACATCAATCACACTGATGAATTTTATGCTCAAAATATCAAAGTTGGTGCCATGGATGGTAACAGACTGCCTGTGGTCTTAGAAAAGGGGACTCCAGATTATCTATTTCTGTGTGCCTACTACACTTAGTTGGACTTATTTTAATTTTTATTTTTGTTCAGTTGTAAAGTGCCTTAGGATGTCTTTATAAACATTTACATTTATTCATTTGGCAGATGCTTTTATCCAAAGCAACTTAAAAGTGAGGTACACAACCAAAAAACCATACAGAGTCAACAATATTAGAAGTACTGCATGACAAAGTTCCAAAGGTTGGCCAGGCAAGGTACCAACTAGCAGGTAAAGCTAGCGAGTGTGTTAAACCATTACAACCAAACCATTATGTTAAACTATTACAGCCAAACCATTACATCTTTTTTTTAATATAGTGGAGTAGGAGATAGGGGGGAAGTGTTTCAGGTGCTCAGGTGAGGGCGGAAGAGCTGTGTCTTCAGATGTTTCTTGAAGACAGAGAGGGACTCAGCAGAACGGATGAGGTATGGAAGTTTATTCCACCACCAGGGGGCAATGGCGGAGAAAGTCCTGGATAGTGATTTAAGGTCATGATGTGATGGGACCACCAGGCGCCGTTCGGTGGCAGAGTGTAGCAGTCAGGAGGGAACATAGGGTTGCAGCAGTGAGTTCAGGTACTTAGGTGCAGTTTAGTTGGTCACCCTGTATGCGAGCATCAAGGCCTTGTACATGATGCGAGCAGCTACAGGGAACCAGTGGGGTGAGACTAAGAGAGGTGTAACATGAGGCCTTTTTGGTTGGTTGAAAACCAGACATGCAGCTGCATTCTGTATGAACTGCAGATGTTTAATAGTGCATGCTGGTAGGCCGGCCAAAAGAGCATTGCAGTAGTCCAGTCTTGAGATGACCACTGCCTGGACAAGGAGCTGCGCAGCATAGGTAGGGCCTGATTTTCCTGATGTTGTACAGGGCAAATCTGCATGATCTGGTAGTCATGGCGATGTGGTCAGTAAATTTCAGATGGTCATCAATCACTACCCCCAGGTTCCTTGCAGACCTGGATGCAGTCAGTGTCGTTGAGCTGAGCTGAACAGTGATGTTGTGCTGGATCGATGGGATGGCTGGGATTACTAGGAGCTCAGTCCTGGATATGTTGAGTTGAAGGTGGCGCTCCTTCATCCAGGCTGAGATATCTGAAAGACAGGCAAAGATCCACGCTGAGACAGTGAGGTCATCAGGTTGGAACGAGAGGTACAGCTGGGTGTCATCGGCATAGCAGTGGTAGGAGAAGCCATGCACCTGGATGATCAGACCCAGAGCAGTTGTATATAGAAAGAAGAGGAGGGGGCCAAGCACCGATCCCTGAGGTACCCCAGTGGTTAGCCGGTGGGGCTTGGACTCCCCACCCCTCCAGGATACCTGAAATGATCTGTCTGCAAGGTAGGACTCGAACCAGCGAAGTGCAGTGCCGGTGATGCCCAGTACAGCAAGGGTGGCCAGGAGGATCTGGTGGTTCACAGTGTCAAATGCGGCAGACAGGTCTAGTAGGATGAGGGCCGACGACATGGAAGCAGCTCTCGCCGCCCGCAGGGTGTCGACAACAGACAGGAGGGCTGTTTCAGTGGAGTGACCGGTTTTGAATCCCAACTGATTGGAGTCCAACAAATCGTTCTGGACGAGAAAAGCAGAGACCTGGGTGAAAACAGCTCGTTCAAGGGTTTTAGATAGGAACAGGAGGAGAGAGACGGGTCTGTAGTTTTCTATTTGGGAGGGGCTAAACGTAGATTTTTTGAGTAGTGGGGTTATCCTAGCCTGCTTAAACGCAGAGGGGAAGGTGCCAGTGGTGAGTGATGTGTTGATGTGAGTGAGTGCACGCAAGAGTGTGGGAGATATAGCCTGTAGGAGATGGGAGGGGATAGGATCCAGGGGGCAGGTGGTGGGTCGTATAAAGAACACTGCACAACTGACACTGTATTTTACTGTATTCTGTCTATACAGTTCCTTTCTTGAATGCTTTGCCTGCTTTAGTAAGTGATTTTCATGCAAGCATTAGCTGTACAGATTTACATTTTCAATACCTTGTTTTAATTCATAACTTCAGTGTAACCAGCAGGCTACTGTTTACAAGCAACGCGACATGGAGATTGCTACCAGACTGCTTGCCCGTCACCGCATCTACTCTGACTGCTTCTGATGTTATAGGTGCTCCAGATGACAGCTTTGATTCTGTAATGCACTAGATTAGAAAGTGCATTGAAATGTGAGCAACAGAACATGTGAGAACACGTTGCACAGAACGGGTAACCTGCCCATCATGCAGGGCTTCATTAAGTCCACGTGGCAAAATCAACTTTTCATCTGTCATATCTCCTGTCACTGCGCGCTTCCTTCGAAGCCATTGTCACATTTGTTTTGTTCAAATTGGATTCATTCTTTGTGTTTTTTTTTCCTTGCTCTGGCTGACATGGCTGTCTTGAGAGGCTTCCATGAATAAATGATGCTGCTAGGTTGCATTGTGTTGGTTCTTAGATTCACAAAATGGGTGAAGTCACCCAATTTGTAAGTCTGCAAAAGTAACCCCGGGTCTGTTTTATTATTATTGTGACTTTTTCAGAAAATGTATGGGGGTCAGCTGTTTTTTTTTTAATTTTGTTTTGTTTTTTCATTCAATTATTTGCTGAAATTGGGGTACTATGATTCCTTACACCCTTCCCCCCCCAGCCAAGATATTTCCTGAGGGCACTGCATGTTTTCCCCACGACAAAACAAGCTTTGACAATGTAAATGGTAAATGGTGCCATTCTCAGCCGCTAAGACTCCGGCAGTCCCATGGCTACACAATATTGCTGATTGGTAAACACAGACTGAATGCACACTCCTCAGACAACACAATGGCCCCTTAATGATGCAGTACAAAGGAGAATCAACAGCAAGGATCTTCAAGACATTCAGACAACTGAGACCTCTCCGCTCTGAGCACAGAACTGCTACAGGCACAAGGATGTTGTGAAAATGTGTATCATTCCATACAATAAAAACTATGTTTAGCATCAGAGGATGAGGGCATGAAGCCAAGAAAGTTGGGGGAATTCAAATAAGAGCTCCACGACACTCACTTAAGTTTCTTAACCTTTCCAGCACACGCACTTTAGTGGGTTGGGTTGCCAAGGACCATTATGGTTTTGTTGGTAAAGCCTGAGAGTAAGATGTGTCGGCTAGCAAGCTGGCAACACAGCAGTTATAATAGCTTTCATTCTCTAATATAAGCTCGGGAATTTAGCTATGTATATCACTCTACAGTAGAGGAGTGATAGCCAAGAACAGCAAAGGGGGAAAGATAACATCAGATAAGGGATCTGATTGCTACAATGTGACAGCTGACTGATTGGTATACCCACAAACAAATTGATGCAGTTTAGGTAGCTAGCTAGCAATTTGAAAATGTTCTTCCTGTGATTCAAGTACACAGTTAAAGTAAATAAAACATCATTTTAACTCATCGTACCTGTAAAGAAGGAAATGACTGTAGGTTGACAGGAGCTGAACTGTTTTTACTCAAGATATTTATGTAGAAAAAAAAGGAAACACGAAGACAACATTGCTTGGCAACTTGTAGCTCTGAGCACCTTATGATTTCCTCAGTGTGTGGCCATAATAATCAGAATTTTTCAAAGCAAGTCTATTCCATTGTAAAAATGGAGGAACATATAATGAAGAAAAAAACCCATTGTTATTAACCCTAACTGTACCATTATTATCAGGAGTAATCAGCTTTTTTTGCTGAGGTAGCAGTTATAGACAGTTTTTTACTAGCTGATAATCAGTATTTATCTATATATATGAGATGAACTGATGTCCTACATTATACTGATGTTATTTTTTTCGATTATTGTTTTCTTAGAGTCTCTCAACCACCTTTTCCTGGGGTCAGGGAATAATGTTCCAGTTTTTCCCCAATTAGCCTGGGTTTTCGTGGGTTTTTTTTTTTTGTTTCCCTCTGAAAAATGCATTATGTACAGCACTTTGTGACAATCAATTTTAAAAATGCAGTATAACAAAATCTGATTGATACATATATTTTTTTGTTTTCAATCTTTTGGTAAAACTCCAAGATGAACGGTATGTTTAATGTAATAAAATGGCTGAGGACTTGGAGCGGAGCGTGGTGATCTTATTCGGCAGAGGCGCCCGGCTTCTCTCTTTACACACTCCCCACACTTGTCTGTGAAGGGCACAAATGTGTCAAATGGAACATGTAGACCAACTGGAGCAGAGTGTGCATAACGAGTAAAGGGAAAACGAACACAGTTTGCCCCGGTGAGTTCACAATACGTGCCCTGTCTGTTGTTTAACTTCAGTCATACCTTCTTCACACCTCCTCCTTGTTTGTCAGTAACATTTATCCACTTTTTCGCTTTGTGCAGGAGTTTTTCCACTGGCGTCTCTGCCTCGAAAATTGCATTTCTGCAAAGTTCCTGCCCACATGTGTCAAAGTGAGACAAGTGCAAATTATGTTTGCTTAACAATCATGAAAAATAGTCTCAGGCTATTTTAACTTTTTTTTCTGAAGGAGGAAAGAGTGATCTAGATCTAGATAACTTCAGAGAAGACAGCTGGCCACAGTGGAGATGGTTACTGTCCAGTTTGTTCAATTTGATTCAAAATTCCCCTCATTTACATGTCATTTAAAGCTACTGAACATATTCGTTTTTGTTTTATTGTGTTTTTGGTCTTAATAATTTGCAAAAGAACTCAAATCAAACAGAAACAATCAGTGACTCACAGAGGTCACGGTTGACATTTCAGGCAATTTAGTCCACAAGCCACTGAGAGCACACTTCCAACAATTCAATTTCACATAGAAACAGTTAGGCACCCTTACTGTGTCTGCAGTAGTAGCTGTGATAATTATGTGTATTTGTTAATTTTCTTGTCAACCATTTTTTATGATATTGTGAACGACATTTTACAAGAAATGTAGTAATCATTTGCATTTTTCAATCACACTTTTCCAGTGAAGACAGTCCTACAGTCCAGCCTATGAATAAACTGAACCAAAATAAGACATACTGTACTGAAGTAGTTCTAGAATGTGTATTTCACCGGTGTGTGTAAATCTGTTTTTTTTTTTTTGATGATACCCACCACTTATTTATTTATTTGATTAACACTTGCCATATAGATGATATAGATGTAAGATGTAGGTTTTTGCTTGATATTAGGTTATCAGATAATCACCCTTTGTATTTTTGAGTTTATATCTGTATTTATTTACTTCTTTGCATTGTGAGTAAAATACAGTAAGCATTTGTCTACTCTCTGTATAAAAGCATCAGGTTTGCTTTCTTTTTTTTTTTTGAGATAGTGGTGCACTCACCATGGACGCCTTTTCAATAAACTGTGTAAGGAGCTAAAACACGTCACACGCTGGTGGAGCAGTGATTGCCTGTATCAGGAGCTTCATCTCTCGAGTCTTAGTTCCGCCAGATTTGAGTCCCCCCCCCCTTACCTTCCTCCCCATAGTGGACAGACTTTACCACCTCGTAACAGTGTGGGGCTAAATCTTACGCTCTCAATGTGCCATGCTTGCATTTCACCCTCCAAGTGAGGCAGGAGGGCTGATTCTGAATCCCTTTCCCCGCTGGAAGAGAGCAGAGGGAATGGGAAGAAAAACACTGAGTTGCACGGGCTGCCATTTTACACTGTCTTCTCTCACACAAAAGAATACTTTTTTTCCTCTGTGTGGTAACCTGGACGAGTTACGCGTCTCTCCAGTCAAAATTGAAATGGAGACAAAAGTCTGAATTTCAGAGAGATTAAATCATTTCCAGTTAAAGAAAATCTAAATCAAAGACTGACTCAGTTTATCCTTCTCATACATGTGTCACATTTGTTCTGTGCTTTTTTTCTTTTTCAAAAGTAACCTATGGAATCATTATGTAAAGCAGTTATCAGCAACAAAGGGGTAAAAATGGATGTCATCCAGGGAATTGTAGCACTGCTAAATTTGTTTTAAAAAAAAAAGATCAGGGTTATATTTCAGGGTGCTTGTATGTTTAAATATACAATGCAAGTACCTGCAAAATATATTTAAGTTAATGTGATTTTGCCCCCATGTATGTACTGTACCAGAAACTTGGCATTTACTACATTTAGTGTGCATTCAGGTGTGTGGATTGTAGCATCTCAAAGCCAATGAGAATGAACTCCATCCACTCGATTGATGGCAGCCGGTGGTGCTAAGTCTGAGTCTATGTTATCAGCCAGGGAAGAGCAGTGTGTTTAGATATGCGGTTCTACATCTGCATTATATCTCCCATGACTCTCGACAGGAGGTGTTGCATGGTGATTAATGGTTGCGGGCAGCATACTGAGGAAAAAGCCAGAATCACAGTTTGCTGCCACACTGCCTCACAAATGAAGATTGCCTCTATTGTGTTACCAAAAAAAGTCAAGCGTCTGGAAGTGGTTAAGTGTCGCTGTTGTCAGTCATAGCAACAAACCCCACTTTTTTGTTTAGTAGACTGTCTGCAGGCATGCATCCGTCAATCACGGGTAAACCGGGATGAGGTGCACTGAAAATTTTGAGAGCCTGTTATGATATGAGGCAACCTGAGGCTGAATCTGGTGCTCTGCTGCTCAAAGTCCCTGCTGTGTTTAAAATAGGAAATGGATTCCACAACAATATTGTGGATATATATTTTTTGAGAGCAAAACTCCAAGACTAATAAAGCTGCAAAAATCCCCATCCTTAATTCAGTTGAGAATAAGACTGTGCCAGATTTTGAATCAAAACCAATTTTCACAGTATCACTTTTTAGTCAGAGTGGAGAGGACTATGCAAGAAGAGCCAAAGGAGTCTAGGAAAGCTGTTGCAGGTCTTCACCAGAGGTGTGAAAACAGTTTGTCAGTCGACATCAGAGGAGGAAATCGAAATAAACTGCAAGAGTCATAAGTTTCCATCCTCTGTTGAAGATTTTGTGCTGTTTCAAGTGCTATTATTAATCTGATATTGGATTTTTTACATGAGTTGAGTTTTACATGAGTTCAGCTACACCTTTTTCAGTCCATCAGATCTCTACACATAATGAAAATGGATAAAAACATTTTGGAATACTGGAATACTGACCACATAATTAGCTGAGGCCCTGTTCACACCTGGCATTAAAATGCGTCTTGGGTGATCCAATCACAAGTGGACAGCTCTAAGTACAGGTGTGAAGACACATTGAGGACGCATTGAGATCCGATCGCTCAGACCACATTCAGAGGTGGTCTGGGCCGCATATGGCCACATTCTTTTAGCAGTGTGTACGCAAATGTGTCTTGGGCCACATTGAACGGCCTGAGTCTCCTAAAATGTTTTTATAGTATATTGAAATGGCCCACAGATAGCTGAGCTTGTTCACCTTTCTGCTCATTCACCTTTCTGCAGGGCATTTAAGCTGCTGCCACACCTGTTCCAGTAGAAGACAACTTATAGGCAACAGGCAATGGGTATGTTGGTCAGACTCCGTGTAATGAACGATTGGCACTCACTACACCCTGCACTTCTTTACAGAGATTACTGCAGTAAGATCAGCCTAAGGTAAAATTGATGATATCAAACTGGGTAAAAAAGGAGAAAAAAACATGAAGAAAAATGTGAAGAGATGTCTGTATTTCATTTGGAAAGCTTGGAGTGAGAATATTGAGAGGCTGCCATACTTGCACAGCTGTGCTCTCTGGGATCATGGTTATAGTTTCAGCAATCATGAAGAAGCATATACCATGTTTTTGTTTTTTTCCCAATGGCTTTCTGCACTCTGAAAGCAGTACCTTGTGGGTACCTTCCCAGTGCATAGAACTTGACTGGGACCTGTCTGAACCCTGAGACATCTCACAAGTAGGAATCCCTCCTATTTATAGCAAAGCAATATGAGCAAGGCATTACCGCTTGCGATTTTGAATTTTTTCCCAAAGTTACTTTCTGAAATCAGACTTTCCAAAGTTTCACACTTTCAGAGCTGCAACACCCCATTCTTTATCAGGGAAAAAACATGTGCTATGTCACAAGAGATTTTTTTTCATGCTTATGATGTTGACTATACTTAAAGCTGATTTTTTTTTATTTCAAGCACAAATGCCTCAAGTTTTTTTTTTATTTTTCAGAAGTGCTCAGTAGTTCTTGACTTCTCTGTCAAAGTAGCAGACATACAGTACCTTCATGCTGTGGTACAGCATACCAAATTCCTCTGGGTGCCCTTAGTCACATCCAGGGCATGTGTGCTGTTACAGTGTGTGGCAAGACTGCTGATAGCATGTGTCTTCAGGGTCAAACATGACATTCAAGCATCCTGTGGAGAATACAGCAGAAATAGAAGTGTTCAAGGGTAGTAGTAATATTCATACTGTATTCACAATTCTTTCAGCATTCAATTAACAGCTCATTCAAAACTTACTCAAGCCATCTTTGTAGGAAATGTTCATCCCTTGTCCATTAAGCCAATGTCAGGTGAGGAATTCTCTTCTCACTCATTCAGACAGAGAGAAATTCACTTATATATAACAGCAGAACGTCATATAATAGATAAGCTCACACTGGCAAGACGGAGAATTACGAAAGGCCTTTGCAGCAGTCTCCCTAAAATTCTGGAGAAAAGCGCTTTCGTGTGAGCTGCCTGTCACTACTTGTGGTTACTGATAAGAGTCACTTTGGATGCTTTCTCTCCCATGCTGGGTCAGTCCCCATCTGCTAAGCCAATTGGGACCCACCATAAACCAAGCCAATCTGTGGGGAGGATGACATGTAACAGTTTGATTGCCTCATCACTTTTTTATTATTCATCCAATTTTATTACTTTTAGATTTAATCCACACTTGTCTACAGAATGGCATATTTCAGATGTTGGAGGGGTGATATGGTTCTCAAGGCATAATCCAAACATGCTGTCAAAGTGTAAGCCTATATTGACATTTCTCAATAGCTTGGGGCGATTGTGGTAAAGTTGGTGCTTTCTCATTTCTGAGTGCATGTTTCTTTGCTTTTATTGTATTTGACCTAGTCCACAAGGTAATTATCATAACAAAACTAGATTTACAGGTAATAAGGACAGACATTGGAAAAATCATGTCTACTGGTAGGATAAAGGTGCCTTCAGGCTAGTTTCCTTTAGCTAATGTTACCTACCTGCCCAAATATTCTGTAGTACTTTCTCCTTTACTGTAAGATTTTTTTTGTGGTTTGAAGCCTTATTCTATACCTCTTTACTTAAAATGATGAACTAGGAAAAATAAATGTGGGTACTTGCTATACCTGGAAATGTTTTTTTCATATGTTTTGTACACAGAAGGAACACATTCTTTAAAAAACAATACCCCTTGCCAATGGTGTGAAACACATCCCTCAATGTTTATATCTCAAATGACTTCTCCTAGATCTGCTTGGTGATGGTTGCATTGCTCAATTCCATTGCATCACCAGGCACAGAGAAACAAGAGGGCACAAAGCCAAAGAGAAAATAAATACATTTGCTAACGCCAGATCTGTGGTGCAGAATAATACTGTAGTCTATATTTTCCATTTCATTGTCATAAATACAGAGCGAGCTGTAATGAAGTCGTATTGCTGAAAGAAAAAGTTGAAGTAACAGTTGTCTTTGGGCCTGGGACTGCGCATAACTCTCAGCATTGAGCAAGGTCTGACTAATGCAGAGGGCGCAAGCCTAGATAAGTCAGGAGAGCAGTAAATATTTTGGGGTTGTTCCTGCAATGTTTGTCACAAGCTGCGTTTATAGGTCTCTCAGGGGGGACCAGGGTACTTAACCGGTTGCAGTGAATATTGATTCCCTCTGTCTGTCCATGATTTGTACCCCTGGAAGCCCAGGCGTGAAGAAAGAAAGGAAAACAAAGGGAGAAGAGTTCTTTTTTTTTCCACAACAAAGAGTGCAGAAGTACAGAACGTATTCTCCACCTTCCTTTGCTCTCTCTACCTTTGTGTTAAAGAAGTGATTTAGATGGCACAACCGCTGAAAGCAATTCTGGACAGGGCTCTTACACACTGTGTGGGTTTTATCCAATTGTACAGAAGGAATAGAATTGGTTTCGGTCCATCTTCACAAGCTCCCTGACCTTCAAATGTGAAAAAGACGTATACAATTTTCTAACAAAATGCAAATATTACATTTCTTATAGGGTGATTTTTTTTCAAAAGCCTCTTTTGACTTTTAAAGGAAAAATAGAGCAGCTCTAATATCCTTTTACCACATCTCAGGTATTAAGTCAGAGAACAAAACCTCTTCAGATGTTGCATACAGGACAAGAGGTCGGTCATCCTTGTTGTATTCATGCAGGGCCTTTACAGCGCAGCTCTATGTGAGGACAGAACTCGATGTCTTCTTTTCCAAGGCTTAGTTTGACGGAAATCTGATTAGAGGCAGAAATCTGAGGTTTTTGGTGCAGCTCCCAGCGGAAGAGAGGGGCCGGGCATCTTCCCATTCTGATAGGGCTCTGATTGGGTGTCATTACTCCATGGCCCTCGGGTGCCTTGCAATATCTGTGCTGTGTGATGCTGCACTAACTGTGCACTAAAAATGCACCTATTTCTTCACAAATCGAGCGCTTTCAGAGATGTTGCCAAGCAGCTTTGTGCAGGTTAGGAACACGGTGACTGACAGGGTGGGCACACTTGGTTGTAGCCGTACTGTCGGTGAGAGTCTACATGGCAGTAGTTGTTCTGACAGAAGATGGTTATTGGCATATGTCAGGCGGTAATATAATTGGATTGAGAGATTGTGCAGGGTCATTCAATTGTCTGACACGCACACATGCACACACACACGCACGCACACACACACACACACACTCATACACGTAAATTTCATACAGACTCACACAACATGGAGAATTCTTTTGAGGACGATAGATCAGCTTCCAGGAAAGGACAAAATGGCTTGAAGCAAGCACATTAGGGAAGCTCATCCATCCTGCTCTCCGGGTGATCCATCAAAGCGGACACGCCCGAGGAAGAGCAGCTTGGAAAAACGTGGAAAATTGACTTGAAGTCTGAGCCATGTCACAGCCCCAGCAATAGATCAGCTGGTAAAAATAACCAATCTTACGCACGGGGGGGGGGTGGACACCCACCCTCAGTGTAATCATGCCTCTATCAAGGTTACCTACTTCTGCGCTTACACGCCCACTAATACCTCTTTATTAGTTTGCATTGATTGACGTTTGCAGTACTTACATTCTTAAGCTGTGGGCTTAACACTGTGTCACCCAAGAGGCTATGTCAACAGCAGAACATGAGCAACACAGTCTGAGACACTGGTTACAACTGTTAAGCCATTCACTTGTGCAGGGGACATTTTAAAACAGTTAAAACCACATTTCTCCTCTGTAACCTATAGCAGAGTGGATTCACTCAAATCATTATGCTGTCTGGTCTGACACTTTGAGGTCCAGCTGAAATTCACATCCTGTCAGCCATGTCACAAATGACAGTCTCCCATAAATGCACTAATCCCCTGACTGTTTGCTTTTGCACCGTGTGGAGTCATATGTGCAGAAAATCTCAATTTCTGGCCAGGGAGATGAGTCACGTCCTTCCTCCTTGGCATGAAGTTCGAATTAGCCGAAAATGCCCACAGGCACTGATTGCCGGCCACTTGTTGACAAGTCATTAATAACTGTTGCAGTTTTTAGTTTGTAAATCCAAAGGCCATTGATGAGGGGAGACAAGTATTCGATGGATCTCCACAGTCAGTTTAACCATGGTTGACACTTCAGACTGTGAAGGACCCGGATCCTTGCCTTTCATGTCAAACGCCAGTTTTGCTTATCCTCCCGGAGCAAATGCATGAAAGAGAGGTCAAAACACGGACACTGAATGCATGATCACAACCGCTTCACGGTCATTGCTGCGTATTAACATTTTTGTATTGTTATGTGCAGTCACGCCATTGGCAGTACATTGTCGAAAGTTTTAGAATACACTTTGAAAAAGTATGCTAGCATAAGTGCTTGTTTAACATGCGATGCACATTCAGCTGTGTTTGTAGATACGAAATGAAGATCGCTTTGCGAATTCTCCATTCAGCGCATTTGCTATGAAAAAAAGAATGACTCTGAACCTATAAACTTGGGATATAAGGCTGCAGAGGGCTGCAGAGGATCTATAAAATAGATCAGGCCCGTTAGAAAGTGAGAATTGTGGCTATCATTAATTTAGCCAAAGCCTGGAGCAGATGGCTTTGAATGATGCATTTTGTCATATCAGTAAATATTGACAGGTGGGCTCAGTGGCTCGCGGAGCTCCCCGTGGGTGATGGGAGAGTAGATGTTAATATGGAAATCTCCTGTGCGAGACGGTAAATAGCTGGATGTGCCTCTTTCGCTCACAAATGCATGAGCAAGACTCTCTCTGTCCGAATCACTTGTTAGTTAGCCTGTCTGTATCTAAAACTGCACTCCCAGTGCCAGCATTGAGATGATTGTGAGTTCTCATAGCTGCAGCTTCTCCCCTGCAGAAAAGAAGTGGTTCTGAGAAATGCTGAATTCACTGCTTGAGCCCAGATTTCTCAGAAAAATCTGAAAGGAAAATGAGGTTCTGGTACTTTGAATCAGAGCAGTCTCCATCCGCTGACCCTCTGTGTGGGTGTCTCAAAGCCAGTGTTGTTTTCCACTGTCAGGTATGTTGAGGTAAATAGGTTGAGGTCTATAAAGACCAAAGGGAATACTGAGTGGGGATGGATAGGCAGAGAGGCAGATGGTAGATGGGGGAGTGAGTTTTCTAGCCTCTATCGTCTGCTCTGTTGGGGCCATGATGTCATGCAACCCAACCTTCACGATACTGGAAATGTGGAAATGAAGTGTGTGTTTGAGCAGCAGTGTTGCATAGTGGTGAGGAGCAGGGCTTATAACCGAAAGGTTGCTGGTTCGATTCCCTCCTGGGGCATTGCTGGAGTACCCCTGGGCAAGGTACTTAAACCAGAATTGCCTCAGTAAATATCCAGCTGTATAAATGGATAAAACTGTACCCCATGTACACTCACTGAGCACTTTATTAGAAACACCTGTACACCTACTTATTCATGCAATTATCTAATCAGCCAATCATGTGGCAGCAGTGCAATGCATAAAATCATGCAGATACGAGTCAGGAGCTTCAGATAATGTTCACATCAACCATCATAATGGGGAAAAATGTGATCTCAGTGATTTCGACCGTGGCATGATTGTTGGTGTCAGATGGGCTGATTTGAGTATTTCTGTAACTGCTGATCTCCTGGGATTTTCACACACAACAGTCTCTAGAGTCTACTCAGAATGGTGCCAAAAACAAAAAACATCTAGTGAGCGGCAGTTCTGTGGACAGAAACGCCTTGTTGACAAGACAGGTCAACGGAGAATGGCCAGACTGGTTCGAGAAAGGCTACAGTAACTCAGATAACCAGTCTGTACAATTGTGGTGAGTCTCAGAATCCACTTCTGTCAGCCAAGAACAGAAAGCTGAGGCTGGAGTGGGCACAGGCTCACCAAAACTGGACAGTTGAAGACTGGAAAAACGTAGCCTGGTCTGATGAATCTCAATTTCTGCTGAGGCACACAGATGGTAGGGTCAGAATTTGGCACCAGCAGCATGAATCCATGGACCCAACCTGCCTTGTGTCAACAGTCCAGGCTGGTGGCGGTGGTGTAATGGTGTGGGGAGTGTTTTCTTGGCACACTTTGGGCCCGTTAATACCAATCAATCATCGCTTGAATGCCACAGCCTATTTGAGTATTGTTGCTGACCATGTGCATCCCTTCATGGCCACAATTTACCCATCGTCTGATGGCTACTTCCAGCATGATAATGCACCATGTCACAAAGCAAAAGTCATCTCAAACTGGTTTCATGAACATGACAATGAGTTCAATGTTCTTCAGTGGCTTTCCCAATCACCGGATCTGAATCCAATAGAACACCTTTGGGATGTGGTAGAACGGGAGATTCGCAGCATGAATGTGCAGCTGACAAATATGCAGAAATTGCATGATGCAATCATGTCAACATGATCTTGTGGAGTCCATGCCACGAAGAATTGAGGCTGTTTTGAGAGCAAAGGGAGGCCCTACCCAGTATTAGTATAGTGTTCCTAATAAAGTGCTCAGTGAGTGTAAGTTGCTCTGGATAAGAGCATCTGCTCAATGGCAGTAATGTAATGTAATGTTTCCCGCGGTACCCCAAAGGAAGGAGCACGCAGAAAATCTAAGGTGGAGCTTGTAGGGGATCTGACCCATAGGTGTGCTTAGTGAGAGCACTATGAGGGTTGAGAACTTTGGCACTATACAGCAGATTATCATGGCTCTGCCGTGACAGTGAATCGGCAGTGCACTAGCACAGGATCCAGCCCAATAAATGTGTATATGCATTCTCTGTGACCTCCCCATTACATTGCATTACATGACATGACTACATTTATACATTCAGCAGATGCTCTTAACCAGAGGGACTTACAAAGCAAAGGTACTGAGGTGCTTAAGGCACCATATGTTAAGCTACATTTTCATACCCCCCTGCACAAACATACCCAGCCATATGTTCAAATATCGCATTAATAAACGTCAGACGTGCATGCACACTAGGCAGTGCAGAGTTTAGTTGAACAGTGATTAGTAAGAATAGCTCTAGAAGGGGTACAATATGTGTTTGTCATATGTATCTCACCACCCACCTTAACCCTTACCACCCCCCCCTGCTGGTTTCCAACCAACATTTTTGAGAGCAGTGCTCTAACAGAGCTTGAATGGTGTTATGCTCACATTCACTGGTCCAGGAGTGTTGTTAGCCTGGTCTGACACTGTTGCTCATTTGAACTTGAATGGGTACACTTATGTACTACTGTGCTGAGAAGTCGCTCTGGATAAGAGCGTCTGCTAAATGTATGTAATGTAAAGTAACGTAATGTAATGTAATGGGCTCCTTCCGAGTCCCAGTCTCTGATCTCAGCCCCAGCCCCACCCCCACCATCGCCCATCGCCTGTCCCCCTTCTCCCCCTTCCCGGGATGGGGGACTGCCTCGAGATTGATGGCCTTGTGGAGAGCTTACATCGCCTTTTGATCAAGCGGGGGGTACATATAAGCGTCAGGCTGTGCGGATCATGATATGTTCTGGCAGTAAATCCTGCCTGGGCCTCCATAACCTTGGGAAAAAAAAACAACAACAGCACAGAATCACCTTAATGAAGGGCATGTAAATCAAGTCCAAATGTACTCTGGCTCCCCGCAGATGCAGTTCATCACAGACTATAGTTTCATTATTTAGCCACAGGAAAAAAAAACAATTTAAAAAAGTAGAGCCTGCTTCAGTTTCTGTAGAGAGGGCAGGAAAATGTCTTTCAATCACAGCAGTAAAAACATATATGGGAAGCAATCAGACGCTGAAGGAGCAGTCAGGTACCCAAAGTCCTTTGTTTACTCTGTGGGGTCTAACAGGGTTATCAAGACTAGGACGATTTGCTCAGAAAAATGAAACTCACATCAATAAAGCTATCAACAGTAAAGTGTGCGCTGGCCATCGCTGCCGGAGTAGTTTGGATAAAAGGAAGCACTCAAAAGAGAGTCACTTAAACAGCGCTGCCAAAGCCATTGAAATTTGCATATCTTCCTTGAGATTAAAGCTTTTCCGACTGAATTCATAGCGGCTCAGCCTCGAGATACTTTCATAATAGCTTTCTTCTTCAAAGAGCTTCGCCCAGATGTTCGGTGTTATTGTGATCAACATGCCTGGTGAAGAATTTCCATTAAACCATTTATTATATTTACGCCGTCTCCTTATGCTCAAATCCTCGCGTACAAACCTCGCAATAGGGCCTCTTTACTCTGCTGCGTTCGGTGCAGTCTGCAAGATCTGTGCTGTGTTATGAGGCCAGACTGCATCTCGAGCGCTCTGCCTGTCAAGGAGGGTCGAGCTTTGCTGCTTTTTAATTAGCAGCCCTGTGGACATACCCCCAGCTCATCACTTTGCCTCAGCAAGGCCCAGAATAATTGGCTCCTCCGTGTAGTCATGGATCCTCATTTTCTAAAGCTGCCCGTAGTTCACTTCTAAGAAAACCTCTTTTTTTTCTTGCACATATATGGAAGCTGTAGGTATTATATGTGGCACATGTGATTTGTGTGGCTCTCTCTCACTCACTTTCTTTCCCTCACTTTCTCTCTCACTCTCTCTCTCTCTCTCTCTCTCTCTCTCTCTCTCTCAGAATCACTTGTTGAACAAATCAGCTGCCAAGACTAGATTGTGACCGTATGCACTCCTAACAAGTCTCTGTTGGATCCATGCTGCAGTGAGATGCTGTCTGCCTGTGTGAATTTGTCAGTGTGGCCCAAACCCTTTGGAGGATCAACAGCCACGTAATCAAGTAACTGCATCAAATGCCACATAATGGAGCAAATGAGTCATCTCAGCAAGAGCCTCTAATGATCTCCCTCCCCTCAGTTCCTTCTGAGAACTTACCAGGGCAGGGCAAGATTGTGTCCAATGTAGAGATGCAACACAGCTCACACAAACACACATGCGCACGCGTGCACACACACACACACACACACACACACACACACACACACACACACACACGTGCGCACACACACACACACACACACACACAAACACAGAGACAAACACACACAAAGACGCACACACGGCCTTTGTGGAGTGTTGTGAGTGAGAAGCCTTTCTCCCATGCTAAGCTGACAAACTGCAGAGATCAGAGGAGTTGCGGCAGGGCCCCGGAGACCTGCGTTTACTCCGAGAGCAGTGCATCGCCAGCAAGTTCAGCCACGGCGCGTGTCATCTCCTCAGACGCACTGCCGATCCGTTCCCTGGGCCTGGCCCACAGGGGGCCCTCCCTACATCACGGCTCGGCTCGAACCTCCCCTTCACACAGGAAGGTGTTCCTTCCGGAAGAGTCCTTTTTACCTGTCATGTGACAAGGCGTGCAGTTCTCGATTTGTTCAGCAGGGAAAAAACATAGCATGGAAAATGGGGGAAACACAAAGACATCTTGTGTCTAGCTAGGGAAGATGAGTTGGAATGTGGCTCAGGTGTGTGTGTGTGTGTGTCAATATGTGTGTGTATATGTGTGTGTGTGTGTGTGTGTGTGTGTGTGTGTGTGTGTGTGTGTATGAGAGAGAGAAGTATTAGTTATCAGTCCCAAATAAACAGAATGACCTTATATTTGATGCAAGCACCTACAGAGCGATGTGACACATGAAAAACCCCTGGCTTCTGTAACATTCTGCAGGTTCAGATTCAGCGCAGTATAAATACACTATCAATGCCTCAGCAGTTTCCAACACGGGGAAGTGAACCAAATGAGCCACTTCTGATTTGTCACTTGAAACAGTTCTTTTTATATTTGTGCTACTGTAGTTTTTCGTACAGTTTTCATACTGCAGACGCAAATGAGACCAGCCAGCACTCACAGCAGAAGTGAATCAGCATCTATAAATTCTAATCAGTGTGAGTGGGAATTTATCAGCGATGCAGTCATCGCAGAAGAGGTGGTATTGATGCTTGCTTTTTGTACTGTCTCATCTGGCGCTGTTCCTCTTAATGCCTCTGGAGATCAATAATGCATGTGCATTCAAATAATGCAAGGTAATTAATAATGAAACATTTAATATGTGAAAACTTTAGCTTGAGAATTATTACCGACATCATTAAGTTTTACGAGGTATACGCTGTATTCATCTTCATTAAAAAGATTGATAGAAGTACTATGTGAAATGTGTTTAACAAGATGTACACTGTCTTAAGTTCATTATTACCTTTAAGAATGGTTGATCTATCAATCCCTGAAGCAATACAGCCCTTTTCACACTTTAAAAGGTAAAAGGCAAGTGTGTGTTGCATATGAATACTTGAAAGTCAGCACTGCATTTCCTACAGGTGTATAGGGACCTGGCTTCTAGTGAGTCATGAAAGGAAATAGATTAATCTCCTTACTGTGTGTCAGCTTGAGCAGCACTTTAAAGAGGCTTTTAGTCTAATTCATTTTCCCACTTGCTCAGCCACTTTCTCTGAAATTAATATTTCACTGAACATTTATCATAAATGTGCATTTAGTTGCACTTCTGATATTTGTTCTGTCATTCTCTTTGGGATGTTGTTTTTAGTCAGGTGATTCGGGTATCGGGGGTCTTTGAGAATAAATTCAGGTTTTTTTCCAACGTAATACACAAGGGAAAAAAGTGAAAAATGAACACAGTGAACAATTAAAAATGTATAGAATGTAGGCTATAGTGGATGGCACTCGGGCACGTACATGCTGGATTTTGTTACTTAAGCATGTATAGCATATTTTCTAAATGAAGAGTTTGTGGCAGTTAATTTTTAGAGTATCTTCTCATTAATTCTTATAAATTGTGATTAAATATCAACAAAGGGAATAGGTATAAGGGCAGGAATACATACTAAGTAGTCAGGACAGGCTACATCACTTGTCACCACATTAGGGGTAAGTAGGACATGTTTGCGTGTATATGCTAACAGGCCAGCTGTGCTGCAGTGATTAGGGAGCCAGATTTGACCCAGCGGAGTGCAGCCTTGAGTCCTAGGTGTGGCGTTGCTATCATGTCCTGAATATGTACAGCACTGTACATGAGCTGAATTCCTTCTCCTTCAGGAAAAATGCAGCTGTTTTAACAGACAATGTGCAACTGAAACCTATTGTATGCATGTCACGCTGGATAAAAGCAGTCTGCGAAGTAAATAAGTAATGTATTCTTGAAGACTTTGGTACGCACACGCAGCAAATCTTATTTCTGTTTCTACTTTGGCAACAAGCCTTCCCTCGTCCATACATTTTAATGTGCACTCTATAACGTACTGTGATGCCGTTTTGCAACGTTGTTCACTGACTTCTGCGATCAGTATGGAGTGAGACTATAGATTCTGGTGAAGGAATAAATCTTAAAAGAGACTGGAGATATAGAATCTGTAGAGACCAGACTTCCCATTCAAAGCAAAAGTTGAATATGATTTGTAGGTGGTACCTGTTTTATCAACACTGCGTATTTGGAAACACTGTATACAACCCGAACTGTTGTTAAATGGATCCTGTTTTCCCATAGATCATAGTAATAGTAATAAACTGGAGTCCCTGATCAAGGGCTACAAATAAGATTTTTCACAAGACAGGTAGATCAATATGAAATTTAGTCATGTATACAAGATATCAGTACTGTATAACTATATGTATATTTAATTATACTTCTTAATTTAAAGACCAGTATAAATATTTAGTATTGTTACACACATGGTGTACATGTCAGCTACATAATATAAAGCAGCAATGATTTTGAATTGAAACCGAGTAATGTACTATTGTGTTGTGCACAATCAGCAATAAAATGGAAACACAGTTGTGCTATCTGTGATATTTCAATACTTTTCTGCAAAACAACTGTAAATGTAGTGAGGTTACATAGCTACCAAAGGCTATCTCTGCATTCTACAGAGACTGTGGAGAGGATGTTAAGTCAGAAGGCAAATGATTGGAAATGATTGGTCATGCGGGGGCAGGTTTGCAGCATGTAAAAATGAGTATCGTGCTCAATGCACTGATCTGCCCTTCAGCTGTGTTTCACCTGCTTTAAAAGTACGGGTGATCTATTTCAAAATTTCTGGATAAATGTAAGAAGGATGTACTCACATCTGTCCATGCTACTGCAACGTTATACTTTTTTGATTGTAACAAAAGAAAACTGAAAGCTTTAGGGTTTAGGGTTGGATCCTTGTGGGTTTTTCCAGACAATAATGCTAACCTTTAGCTTTATAGTGGAGATGTACTGCATTTTATGCAGTGTTACACAGTTTTTCACTAGTTATCTACACAATAAGTGATATATACTTTTCTTTAGCACAAGGTATTCAGCTGTTCTTGTAGGTGTTCCTCAGAACTGAAGGAAAGGGCAGGATTAGTCCTAATGAATATAAAACTCTTCATCCAGGGGCATGGCAGTATAAGTTTTGCATTTTCAGAGGGGACAGGTGTGACTGAGGTTATATAATTATAATTTGTTGTGTAATCAGTTGGATGGTTCAGAGTTAAAGAGATGGAGGAGTTTAATAAAAGGAAAATTTCTTTAAGATTCCCCCGGTGCAAACACAGGGCTGTAATGAGAATTTAGCGGAGCCAGACACACCATGAACCCAGCTCTTCTGAAACTCCTCCCTCCAAAACTACCGCGCTGAGAGTTCTCCCTGTCTTCAATAAGATTATAATACATCATTTGCAAAGCATCCTTTTTACAAATAATTAAACACATTATTGTGCTGTCACAAGGATCCACGTGGTCGCGCGACACGTGTTCTGCGTCTGTCATGCTGTCGTCTGGATAGGTGCCAGATATGTGTGTGCCCTCATTTGTTTGTGCCAATGCGGACTAGCTGCACAGAGCAGAGCTGCCTTCTCTGGCGGCCTGGAAAATGAGTTAGCCACTCATTCTCCAGAGGCTGGCTCCTGCTGCACCAATGAATATATGTCTGTCAGCCAGGCCGGTCTGAAAAGTACAGTGGACAGACAGCCAGGTAGAGTGGCCACTGCTCAGTCCCCCAACCCCGGCCCCCCCCCCCACGCATTCTGTTCTCTGGTTTCCATAATCACACATAATGAGCATCTGACAAGAATGTGAGGAAAATCTGTTCCATTAAAGAGATTTATTCTTTTCTCGAAGCAGGGAAGAATTACAGTATGCAATGTTAGCTTTTACAAATGCTTTAGCAAAAGCAACAGTTTTTAGAAGTCTGTCATGCTATATTGTCTAATTTCTAATACAGTTGTTTATAAACAGACATACGGATAAATAATACATAGACAGACAGACAAACTGATTGATTGATTTATTCGTTGATTGATCCAAGAAGATGTGATGGAACAAATTAAAGGGTTATCTGTAATGAATTCATTATTGCATCAGTATTTCAATATATTGATGCATTAATTATATGTCTTATAATGATTAAGACACCCTTAATCCAGCCAAAATTGGTACTCCATCTTTGTTCTGAATGTACTGTACACCTGAGGATTGTTTATTGCTACCAGCAACCACCACTTAGACCAACTATGAGAACAGACCAACCAAAAACATTTGCCATGCCTTAGCCTTAACTCATACACTAACCCCAATATGAACTATATACATATGAGGCTCAAGACCTCAATACTGCGTGAGATATTCCCAATCAATGGCCATTGAAATAGTTTTCCCATATTTACATTGCCAATAGAAGCAGTCTGGGCCCCATAACATGATACAGAGGGGACAGTTCTGCTCATTTTAGTATTTTATTTTCAAATGAAGATTTTAATAGATGTTTAACAGATGAGACATGAAGCTGAAGTATCTGATCCACATTGTTTCCAGCTTTAGAGATTTTGTGTTTAATTAACTGTCAGGAAAAGTTAAAAGAGACTAATTCACTTTCTTTTTTCATCTCTTAAACGCACTTAAGTTTGACATTGACAATAATTAAGATTCAGGTTCATGGGTCATGCTGACCATAATGCGAATCTTTGCTGGCTTTAAAATGAATGAGTTCTTCACTCTTTGAAGAGTTTGTCTCCAACATGGAGCTGTTGTACAATGAGGCCGGGTTAGAAAGACTGTTTTTATTTATACCACAGACACCTTTTGTTTATCCTGCAATCATTGATATTGACAGCTTATCCCAGGGAGAAGTAGTCAGGTTATCAATCGGTTTCTCAGATTTTCTAAAATAACTTTTTCTTGCCCTGTGGAGAGCAATTATTTTGAGTTGACTTTGCAAATCTGCACAAGGTTGTTGCATAAACAGTGGATGCTATGTAAGTGCAGCAAAGCATATTCATGCCATTGATAAAATCTAATAAAAAGATTAAAAGAGGAAATGTGAGTGGTTGTGAAATAATTGAAAATATGTAAAAATTGTAATCCTACCAAATCTGCACAGAGCCATGGGGGTTGTTTTGCAAATGCATGTCTTTCAAAAAACAAAAAAACATGATCATCAAATTAATTCACACGCTTGCATTTAAATCATCTTTTTTTTACAGTTTATGGGTTGGACATATGCGTGTGTGTGTGTGTGTGTGTGTGTGTGTGTGTGTGTGTGTGTGTGTGTGTGTGTGTGTGTGTGTGTGTGTGTGTGTGTGTGTGTGTGTGTGTGTGTGTGTGTGTGTGTGTGTATATACCATTATCATTATCATTATCATTGTCATTATCATGATCATTATCACGGTGATGACAGTGATCATTGAAAATCCCACACAGTCGAGCTGCCATTACCATCTCCCAAACTCACATGCTGAGATTACAACCCACACGCTGTGACTCTCAAAAGGCATCCAAATCACTGCGCTCCCCCAGAGGGGATTCACTGCGCGTTTCTTTTGGTAAGCCTGGACATCCTCGGAGCGACTGAGTGGCAATGCGCTGCCTTTGTTCATTACTGAGGGCCGGCGGTGTGTAAAAGGTACACTCCTGCCCTGCGGTACAGTGGTACTTCCTCCCTCTCAGTCCTACTGCCCCAGTGGAGTGGTGAATTACAGAGCTCTGTTCGATACTCATCAAAGGCTTCCTCAGGGGTCCTATCTTCTTTAGTGCCTATAATGAAGGCCCAGCGTGAGGAGAATCACAGCACACTGGCTCCTTTCATATCTGGCAAAAAAACATCCAACAAAACACTAATACCGCCATAAGAACCCAGGAAATTATAGGATAGGAATAGGACATTCGGTCCATCTTGGCCTATCTTTAGTCCCAGCTTGGCCACCTTTGCTAAGCAATCTGGAGTGAATCTACAGCATCAAGCTCAGTCTTGAAGGATCCCAGATTCCCTGTCTCCGCTTCAGATCACAGCAAATTATTCCATGCATTTATACAGTTATATGTGTGCCACGAGGCATAGGGCCGGCCGGGTCATTTCCCATCACTCGGGTGAGCTCCTCGGTGTCTGTGTCACCGCAGCCCACGGCAGTCTGGGCAGGAGTGCTTTCCCATCCGCGTACAGGTCCTCTCAGAGGACAAGCAGGGGCGCGGAGGAGTCTCTTCTCGGCCAGTGCTTTCGTTTCTCAATTAGCCTGGCGAACCGTCGGTCACAGACCTGCAATCAAAAGGTGCCGCCGTCTTGCCGCTCTGCGGTATTGGATTTAATGGAAGAGGCGCCCGGTCCTGGGCAGCTCACAGGGTCAGAGCTCATTACGGTTCCTGGACAGGGCCGCTGGTCCATCACAGGACCATTAGCCCAATCTGTCGCTGTAATGCTGAGTGACAAGCACACAGGCAGCTGGAGGTGGATGGGGGGGTTGGAGGGGATGGGAGGGGGGAACTTTTGAAGTCTTCGGTTAAGACTCAGATGGAAATTGAATTCGCAGCCATCCAGTGCACATGCCAGGCCCCTGAACCGATTAGCCTGCAACGGTCAGCTATGTGTCAGCAAACAGCCGTCACATGTAACAGCTAGACTGGTTCTGTGTGTTAAAACGGTTGCACAATGTTTTTTGTCATTTTCATTCTTGGCTTGGTCAATGTTTTGGTCAAAATTCCACACCGTCAACTTAGTGTTCTTCTTTATGTTTGGAATGTCCACTGAAAGGCAACCAAAATGCAACAGATGATTCTGGCTCAAATTTTTACTGTGATGGAGCACTCATGAGGCATTCGTTTCCAAGCCCATATTCAAGGTAAAAAGGGGCGAAATGGCAAGGGTCTGCAATTTTTTCAGCGAATGAGTTCGCTGTCCCGTGTGCGCTCTGTTTTGAGCTAATAACGCTCGCACTCGACATGCTATTGGCGCGGGCTTTTATTTCTCTCTCAGAAATCGTCCTGCACTCAGCAGGAAGTGCTGCACTCAGCTCAGCGAGTGGAGCTGGCTGTGGTCACAACAGCGCTCTTCCCAGCCCAGAGCGTCCCAGAGTTGCTCTGCCTGGGTTCATGCTGGGTGAATAGGGTGGCCAGTTCATTGCCTGCACGTCGCTCATACCATAAAAGTCTGACAAATGCAGGACGCTTGTAGCTTCGCGCGTGGCATGTGTAAGCATGAGGGTATTAATTTGCACAAATTAAGGTGCAAAGTGTGAGCATCATTACGTTACATTATTGTTGTTTAGCAGACGCTCTCATCCAGACTGACTTATGTGGGTTACAATTTTTGCATGTTGTACATTTGTACAGCTGGATATTTACTGAGGCAATTGTAAGTTAAGTACTTTGCCCAGGAGTACAGCTGCAGTGCCGCAGTGTGGAATCGAACCAGCAACCTTTCAGTTATGAGCACGACTCCTTGCCACGATGAGATACTACCACCCCAAAAAAACACTATATGTGATCTCCATCCATACTGTATTGCAGGTTATATCATCATGCCTCCAATCGGGTGACTTGCACAGCACAGTGTGGAGAGTACCTCAGTCCACGTCTGCAAAACATTCTCTGCCTCCTGCCGGGCGTGAATGGATTGAGACTTGACTGGTCACTGAATGTAACAATGTACCACGTCGGTCAGTTTCTGCTGGACCATCTGCACACCGCCTTACATTGGTCATTTAGGACCAAGCCAACATGTTAGATAGACTGTGATGCCTTCATCCTGAAGCCAATGCCTCAGTGATGTCCAGGCGTGTCTGCAGCACTTTAGCATGCAGGAAGATGCCATTGCAGATATACTGGTCTCACACACTTCAGCCCTGGCTGTTGCTGGCCAAGAGTTGAATCCATCTGGATGTATCACGATTGAAGATGTGCTTGCCCGTGCACACATCTGGAAACCCTTTCCTCAACATTCTAATTGATTTTTTTTCTCTCTCGTCATACTTGATCCAGTTTTTCCCTTCCAAATATTTTACATTTGTTACAAATGTTGTTAGAAATTTGAAAGTGAACAAAATTAGTTTTTCGAGATTGGTTAATTGATTTCTAGGAAATTATGAAAATAATGATTTTTTTATATATAATTAGTGAATACTTCATTTATATATTAGTGAACATTTATTTATTTATTCATTTAGCCTAAATCTACAAATAATTAGCTTCATAATGTTGTGTCCAGGGTTTAAGCAACCTGTTAATTTGGTGTATATTCAATTTTACTGGCTTTTGATCAGAACAGCTTAATTTCATTTCCATTTCTCATTAAGTGTATTGCGAAATGAGCCGCTTCCACTCGGGACCTGATTTAATTACAGTATATCATTACAATCACCCTCAATGAAGGCAGCGGGGCTGTTCTCACACCACCCAGACACGGTACCTTCCAGATTAGGAGGGAGAACCTTGGTTTAAACACGTAATTTTATGCAACGCTTGTATACCAAAGCCTCGTTAAATTTAATTGTCAAGTGATTACTAGTCTTAATTCCCCAACCAGCTTCCACTGGACTGAAGTGCTTAATGTTGTAAGGGTGAAAAGATGGAAAATAATATATCCTTCATTCCATAGCCTTTCATCAGTTTAAGATATCTTAAATGATTTAACAATAATAAGTGGTTTTTTAATGCCACCAATGACATTCGTCCATACCGAAGTGAGAACTGAATTATGTTAATACCTTTGTGTTCAGCAGAGAGTAAATTGTGGGAAGTAATTATCTCCCTGCAGTCTTGTCTGTCATCACTTAAAAGAACTGTCTCCCCATTGACTTCAGAGAGCATTTAGATATTGGGAATGCATTGATAATGCCATTATTTTTATTCTTCTTTAAGAGTTACTTTCTCTCATTTTGCTTCTCTTCCCCCAATCCGTGTTTCACTCTGATATTTTTTTAAGTATGTATTTCCATAAATATGTCCACATCCAACATAGCTGGCTTTAATAGGAAAGAATTTCCATTTCTGAAAGATTGCATGTAGTTCTGGCGTGCAGGGAGATGCTCGGTACAAAGGGAATAGCAAACGCTTGCTGCAAGGATTCCTGTCATCTTAAGTAATGTGTGGCATCTGTGAAATAAAGCATTCAATTCCCAACAGTCCAAAAAGCCGATGCCAGATACAATTAATCCTAAATCGGGAGCATGCATCAATATGGGCAAATCCACAGAGTCTGTGCCCAGACACCAAGACGCTTGGCCGGGTTTGGACAAGAATGACCCCGGGTCAGGCAGGGAACACATTGACCTGCTTTGATGGGGATGATGACTGGCACCCGATGACAGCAAGCTGTCCCGGGGGTCAGCGGGGACCGACCCTGTGAGGCACAGCCCTTCTCCATGAGACGGCAGGTGCACCAAGAGACCTGCCATTCTCAGGGTTCAGAGTTCACCGTGCTGGGATCAGAGACACACTTCTGGTGCTGCCTGGCTCTGTGCTAACCACTTCTACTGCAAGAAAAAAAATGCACTCCCATCTCTGTATAACTGAATCAAAAAAGAGGGCTGAATGATATGTGTGTTTTGGAGACACACAGATTTTGAGAAATGCCACACATAATTTATGTCACCTGTATGAATAATTAAATATACTGATGTTTTTTTTTCTTAGTCAAGCTCCAGAGGCAGACAGATGGTGAAATTAATCAGTTATAAACCCTCAGATGAGAACTATTTTCAGAATGATTAATGAGGACTCTATGTATTTATGCATTGGCGCATCTTGATAAATAGGCACTTGTTATACAGTTCTCTTTGTGTTTTAACGATTAGAGGATTTTCACTACAATGCTTACATTTTGCTGTAAAACTTTAATTTTTTTCAATTATGCTCACTATGACTCAAGATCTTAACGAAACAATGGAAGGATCTAGCTGTAAAATATGTATTATACATTATTTTGAGTGCTTATGAGTCAGAGAGTCCTGTTCAACTGTGAGGTTAAACCAGATGGAGTAATCATAGAACAGATAATAGAGTGGTCCCAGTTTGCTGTGACTGATTCTAAAACCTACAAATGTACACTGTACCATTACTTACACCCCCACTGCTGCATGTGCACACAATGTAGTTACTACACAAGTTTTACTAAACAAGCCTCAAACAGGTTTAGCAATTCCAAGTACTCAGTAACCATGTGTTTTACACACCGCACGTAAGTATGTATAGTGTAAATCTACACAAATTATTATGAAGTGGGACCAACAAGGCATACCGCAGATGAAACATGATGTAGCTATGATGCTGGTGAGGTTATTACAATGGTAAACATTCGTGTTTTATAGTAAAATTGTGCCAGCAAACAGGGACCCATTTGGCGATTTATTCATGGGAGGGAGAGGCAGGTGAAACTGAGAGCCACTGATTCCCAGAGGAATAAAGTAATACACAACTAAAATACAACTAAATACAACTAAAACACAACTAAAAATCGGCTAAAATAATACACAACATCGCTCTAATGCCTCTGTAACATTGCCGCAATGTTCTTGTGTTCCCTCAACGTTACATAAATATTGTGAAAGCATAATGCCTCACCCCAGGAGCTTCTCCCCCTGGCTGCTCCGCTGTTTGTGGAGGTTATCACATACCTCCAGCTGGGCCATCGTAGCCTCAATGGGAGAAGAATTCCGGCCCCATCAGGTTTCTGTGTGCGAGGGGAGAGAAATCACTGATTGATGTTTGCAGTCAATACTAATATAGAGCAAAAAAAGATGAATGACTTATATTCCATGGAGACATGCACAAAAGGCCTCTGGCACCGAGTTATTCAATAGGTATTGAGATACCTTGCAGATTGCTTTCTATCTCTCTCTCTCACTCTCTCTACCCGTTTCGTCCCTGCATTGGAAAGGTCTCTCCATGTGTCTCTTTTGTTTCATCCAGCCATGTCATAAAATATGTTTCCCTGTAATTAAGGCCTCCCTGCACCACACAGTTGAGCTCTATTCCCTGGTGGAATGGAAAAGATGGGATTGGAGAGACAGAGAAAGGGCTTAGAGACCATAATTGGATACATCCTCATAGGAAAAAATGGCACAGCTTTAAAAAAAGAAAATGTTCGCTGGGCATGCACTTAATCATATAAATTAAAATGTGCTGCAAGAACCCAAAGAATAAAATGAAATATTCAGCAACTTAATTTGAGATTTTTTTTTCTTCGCAACTTTTTCAGTAGATATTAATACAAAATACTGCTGGGAGCCAGAGCTGAAATTTATCGGGAATAAACAGACATAACTCTCCAGGCCATGTAGCTGTGCTTTTCTTTGCGGTTCGGATTTTTACACACTTAAAGTAGTTATGCTCTGGCAGAGCATAAGGCAGAGAAAAGGCAGAGAGCCCCTCCCACTCCCTCCCCCCAATGAAATCTCACCTGAATTGCTTTGTCTTCCTTTACCGCTGCCCTCGTATGTTTCTTGAGCAAGCCTTTCTTCTCCTAGTAGTACGGTAAATGGTTTTAATCCTAATGAATTAACCACAGGTCCTGCTCTGGATGCCAGTGCATTCCCTCACTCATTCACCTCAGCACCCACTTTTCTATGGATCTCAGCCAGGCATGTCAAGCCCTGATCAGCTCAGGGGCACAGTTTTACTCCTAAACCTGGGCCTCTGTTCCTCTGCTTCGGCTGCTGGGAACTGATAATGCCGTCACTTCTCCGCATCTGTTGTGGAATAGTTTACTTTTTTTCCGGAGCACACAAGTCTACAATCTACCGAAACAGACGGTGGATTTGCTACAAAAGTTTATCTTTGGTTGCTATTAGGGGAGCGAGGGGATTTGTTTCCTGACACAGGAGGTTTTCTTTCTTTTGTTTTTTTTATTCCGCTCAAGAGCAAATAGCTTATATGATACATTTCCATAATGACGTCTCCGTATCTTAGGCCTAGCCTAGTTTTTTTCAGATCTCAATGCCTCCACTATAATCATTGTAGTCATGTAGTGATGTTGTTTTTGTTGCAAAAGCTGCATTGCTTTTCCTTTCAAGTTGTTGCATATCCACCATAATACATTATTTACATTATTATACATTATTTCTGTGACATTATTTACATTATTATACATTATTTCTGTGACATGGATAAGGTAAAGTGCTCTGTGACATTTTCTTTATGCGCTGCATCAAATAAAATTGAATTTGACTGATTGAGTCTTTGATCAGTGAGAAGCTTGAAAATCACTTTTTTGGAGAAACAATAGATCACTATAGACAGAGCCTTGTGTGTGGGATGTTATAAATGGCAGAAATTGCCCTCCTGACTCAATCATTATCCTGCCTTCATTAAAATATTTTGGACAATTTTGGTTTTTTCAGCAATGAATTTGTTTGAATGCCTGCCTGCTGTTTCTGAGCCTTTGAAGTACCCCCCCTTCCCTTCTCTTCACCACCACCACCCCAAATACGTTCAATGAAGAATAATGTTCGTAATCATTTTCAGATGCAATCATCGACAACATTTTCCAGAGACTCATTCAGGAAAACCGGGTGACCAGGTCAGATGAGTAACATACAGTCAAGATGTTCCTTTCTGTGCTGTTTTTCAAATAATTAGTCATTTCCTGCCATTGTTGTGACTATTCACACTGATAATTTTCTTTGACTTTCAGCACAAATAAAATCCATCCATTTTAATACCCAGTACCCTCAGTGACTAACAGTAAACCCAACCCTGGATAGAGATAACAATTTAAAGTTAACTGCTATGTGGTAGAGTCAGCGATAATGCTTCACCAGACATCACTGCTTTGAAAAGACATGTTTGAAAATGGTACATATGCTTTTTTGGTTTGGTCTTGGGTTTTTTCCCACAAAAAGTCCTGAAGTCCAAGACAAGTTACCTACTTGTGAGAATGGAAAGATGGAAAAAAATGCAGGTTCATATATTTGTTTGAGGGAGAATGGAGGCTGTGAATACGTAGTGCCTGTGAATGTTCAGTTCCCAGGACTATCAACTGAGAGCATCACAGTGCTTGACACATGACCATTGCAGCATATTTGCTGTGCAAAACCAGGTTACAGGAGGTCTTCTTTGCTCTGCACACGCTGGTCAGTTAAGAAGTGTATGCTGTGTGCACTCACGTGGGAAGCATTTGCAGGAAAGGATGGATGGACAGAGCATTGATTTACATGCGGAACCTGCTCCACTCTCATCTGGAGCCAGCACCAGCCATTGTTCCTTAATTCCTTGGTTTTAAGGGAATTCTTTTTTGTCACTTCTTAAACTGACCGCTCCCCTTTTTGGAAAAAAAAAGAAAGCAGCCCATTCTCTGCTGTAATGCATTTTGTCAGATGGAGTGCCTCAGAGTCATAACTCCCTCACTTACGGATTATAGGGGCCTTGAGGGTGTGTCTTCCTCCTCCACCACCACCACCACCACCCTCCCCCCCTTTACTTTCCACAGAAGTAAGCCACGGCATTCGCAGTAAGCCTCTTATCCTGTGCAGCCTACCCTCCCCGTGGTTCCTTCGATTAGAAGTGGAAGGTTATAACATCTTACAGTGGTGTCCATCTGTCACCCCACCAGGCCCTGTCACCACCTCACACAAGCCTGGTCCTGACAGGCTGACACGGTTTGCACAGCTTGTGCGCGCCCTCTCCACAGAGAGCCAGGCTTTGGGCCTTCGGGCGGTCACAGCCTGGTGCTTCTTGGCACTGCCAAACAAATTTAGCATGATTTGTGAGCAATATTTGCCACATTAAGTGACAAGGACCCTGAATTAGAAACGCACCGAGAGGCACAAACAAAAACAAACAGGAATGACCTGCATAACCCAGTAGTGAAGCGCAAGGTTCTTTTGATGAGCATTCTCTTCACAGAGGAGATCTGGGGCTTCAGTGGTGCTGCAGCTGGCATGCGAGCTCCAGTCTTTCTACTGTTTATTTTAGGCTGATTTTTTAGATATTTGGTGTAGATTACTTATTTTGTCGTGTATTATTCAAGTATTGCAAACAAGGCTTTAAAATCCAGTCTTCTAGCAAGTATAATCATTGATTTCAAAACTGTCATCATACAGACAGTCCCTGCTTTTACAACACAATGCTTGCCTGGAAACCTTGTCATATTGTAAACCAAAACGCCTGGCATTAAAATTTACTTTTCCATAGACACTATGTTGTAAGCGGGAGTTATGTTGCTAAGCACGGGCTAGATACAGAATTTTCTCACAAAAAAGGCCACATAAATATGGGATTACGTCAAATATTCATAAGATATTAATTCGTTATAAATATTTATACATTTAAATATACTTACACACAAAGTGCAGTATAAATATTCAGTACTGTGACACGCGCTGGGTGATGGTTTGGGAATGGCAGCACGCAGAGAGGAGTGAGAGGCCAATCGCAGTCTTCGGACAGGTGTTTATTTTGCTACAGGGCAAGCAAGGCAGCACACACACTCATTAACCAAATACATTTTCTTCAGCTTCTCTGAGTAAGTTTACCAAAAGGAAAAAAAAAACTAAAAAAGACAGGGATAAAATCTGTTTACATTTCAGGCGGGTTTTTTTTTTTTTCTTAATCTTTTTTACGTCGCTGTTGCTCTTTCTCTTGCTTTTGTTCTCACTCCCCAGTCCCTTGTGATAAATCTTGATGTTGTGTCATAAAACAATTTTAATTTCATTTCATTTTTAATATCATCAGCATGAATCGTTGTAAAATAGGGGCTGTCGGTGTTCATTTTACCCCAAAGGTGTTCAGACTGTGGAGGTGTCCCTAAAATGAATGTCACCTGACTATATAAAAAAGACAAACTGTAAAACAGTTTGACAACATACTGATTGAATTGTCAGTTCTGTGTCTGATAACATACACTGATCTAGTCTAATTGTGCTGGTAGTGCTAAATGCATGGTTGTCTCATGATCTTTAACGTCTGATAAATACAGTGCACCATGGGCAAATGCTCATTAATTCATTGGCATTTCACTTTTGGGATGTTGTTGTTGTTGATTTCCATCTCAGATCTCCCTGTGATTTGGGAATCACTGCAGAGATGAAAAGGGAATGTCTCCCGTCAGTCTGGGCTTCCCACAGTGTCTCAAAGGTGCCATAATGTCAGCTCAGACTACCCAGGATTATCAAATTAATGGCTGCAGACAAGGATGATGGAAATGTCCAGTATCTTTCCTAACACACTGTTTATCTCTGGACACCCAGTGATAAAACCACAGTGTAGTTAGACAACCAAGCAGAAGCCAAAACTGGTATCATTTTAAAGTCTCTCCTTCCCTGTTTCAAGAAAAAAATATTTGGGAATAAATAAATAAGTAAACGCTGAGTTAATTAATGCATGAATGCATTATGGATAGTTGGAAACAATATCACTGACATATATACTTGTAGAACTTGAAAACAGGCTAATTATGTGCTTTTGTTATTGTTCAATAGGAGCTGCTCATTATAAATTTCAAAGCTTCAGACTCCATAACCCGGAATGAATATTACAAGACCCTCTTTCTGTTATTTTCAGGTATAATACAGTGTGCTAACTTAAAAAAACAGGTTAGAGAAGAGTCTTATGCTTTGAGCGCTGTTTTTATGACAGTTTGGTTTTGTGAACATTCAGACACAAGCTTAATGCCAATCTCACGCTTCACGGTTTAGGTACAGTCCCAAAACCTCACCTAAAATCAAAGAAGTGCAAGAAGAGCAAGAAGTCTTAAAGATGGCACACAACAGTTGTGACTCCAGCTACAGTTTCTTGAGTCAATACAAGTGCACACAGTCCAGATCTTAAAACAGCCTGCTTAACTGACACCTTGGGCAATTCCATTTCAGACTGCTTTGAATCCATGCTCCAGATTGCTCCTCTTATTTTCATGAGGAGATGCACTCAAGTCTACTTGAAAGTTTGTCTTAAAAGATGCATTGCAACGTTTTGTCCTGAAGCTTTCTCGTATCCTGAATAAATCACAATGGCTAGCTTTTGGAGAGACACCACAACAGCTGAGCTGTCAGTGCATGCGATCCTGGAACAGAAATGAGACTTGTAGCACCTGTGCACTGTGGTTTCAGGTGACATGTCTAACCAATTTGTGTTGTAATAAGCTTGGAAATCATCCCCTCTGTTGTGGCGAAATCGGGGTTTGTACAAATCCCAACACATTGGATGCCTCCGGTCTTCTCTGTATCATGTGATGTTTTGGATTCCGATAATAGGCTTTGCATGCGTCAGCGGCCTGACCCTGATCCCGCTATTGTTGAGGTCTCGGCGGAGCGTTCGCTCCACAGAAAACCGGGGGTTCGCGCTGTCGCCGAACACCGTGGAAAGGCCGAGCCGAGAGGAGAACCTGTGATCAATGCCTCCTTTGTGACTCCGCTCCTGTTTATTGCCGATGTCTGCTCTTCCCAGATTAGGAGTCCTGCTGTTTAAATCTGTCATAATCACACCTGTGCATGAGCTGCTCTACGTGTCTCAGACATTCCTGGCAGGGAAAATGCCATAGACTCCGTCCAAATAACCAAAAAGAAGTGCGTACAAACACAACCGTTGCATATCAAAACACTGTGGAATGGTTGCCACTGATATTCAGACTTTGTGAGGATGTGAATGGCTGGTGGTTTCTAGGCATTGCTTCAAAGTTAGGCAGTAATGTCATGGTAAGATAACCTTGAAAGGCATTGATTTTTTAGCAATACAGTCCCGGCACTTTATAACTATGAACAGTCAAAAAAAATAGTTTTTTTAACCATAAATAGTCACATAAGGATATATCATATGCAGTATGTTGGTTTTTAAAGGTGTACAATGATTTTTTTTTTTCCATTGATCTTTACTTGCACACTACCATTGTACAACTACAGAAAGGTCCCTATTTCATAATGGATTTGAGGGCTTAGTTTTTAACGTGTTGTACTATCTGAAGGGTAAAACATGTTTGATTCATTATCACTATCCTTCACTGTATGACCAAAACACAACACTGCTGCTTGTTGATGTTATATTGCTTGCTGGGTATTATTCTATAAAAATCCCACCACTCCCATGACTCATATAGACATGATCGGTTAAAGCATGCAATTAAAACAACCGTTTATTGAATTTTTCCAATACCATGGCATTGTACAACCATAGAGTAAGTTGGGCTCTCATATGGAACACATCTCCAGACGGGTGAAAGCATGTTCATCTCCACTGAAGCGGGAGGGATGCTTCACTTCAGCAAGGAGATACAGAAAGATTGCTCCGTGTCTCATTCACTGCATACATAATTAGCACAATCAACTGCATTTTATGAAGTGGGAGGCAATTAAAAGAGGGTACACAGAATCTGAAGAATGTTTTTTAAGCTGGCAATTATACGCATTCATCTGCCAGTCACTGTTCCATCACGGCGAAATGTAGCCTTTCCTAACCGTGAAGAAGCCAGGCCTGAGTTTCATAGCTCCTTGAGAGATATCCCTGTGGTCTACTCTGTATTCTAATTGCACTGTCCTCCAAGCTATTCTGTGCCCAAACAAAATAAAATGAAATGCGAACATATTGGGAGTTTACCACCTGTCTCCAAAGCTCCGAACATCAGTACTTTTTTCTGGACTAGTGAGCTTAGTGAGCTAGAATTTCTCCATTGACTGCAAAGCCATGAGCAGAGTTTGTTCTTTGAATTATGCAGCATGACCTACAATTTTAAATGTTTATGCAAATTTGGAAACAACGGTTCATTTTACAGAGCTTCCCATTGCTGGCGCCCATTTTTTCTCATTTTAATTGGCTGTTTAACATTTTTGGAAATCGGTTTTGAAACAAGGCCAGAAATTGCCCAGCTAGTCTGTTCTTCCACATATAGAAGCGCTCTCTTTGCAATATTAATTCTCGCCGCTATTTCTTAAATCACTAAATTTGTAATCAGGTCATAATTACGCTTGCGTCCTTGATTTTCATGTGTGTATCCCTTTGCACCATGACCGCCAGCATTAATCTTCCTCTCGTTTTTCCCCAGTTTTACAGGACACATACATTAGACATGAACTGGAACTGACATTCAAATTGCATGCCATGCACTTCTTCTGTGCATGCCTGCGCTTCCCTGCTCAGCGTGTATGGCGCTAATTTCACCCATGCAAATTGAATTTTACCAATGACACGCCACAGAAAACAAGCCGAGGAAGGGCTGGGGGGTGGGGCTTGGTGGCGGTGGGGGGAGTTGTGGGTTGAATCAATCAACCCCTTTTTCTTCAGCTCATGTAATCGTTTGTATTGCAGGATTAGGGATCAGAGGGAGAAAGTGTGGTGTAGCCGCTGTGTGAGGAATTAAACTGGGTCACTCGAACCGCTGGCCGGATCTTTAACAGAGGTTTCTCCGTTTTCTGTACCATTAATGCGGATGATTGTGGGGTTTTTTTTTCCTCTTTGTAAACCTTTTGCACCCCATTATGCAGAAGGTCTTGTGTAATACAGTAGAAATGCATGGAGGGGGCGAGTGTAAATGGTATAACTGCTGTTTAATCTTCTTGAGCTGAGTGTGTAATCCTCTTGCACAAACCCTGACCCATGAGGCTTACAATACAAGACTGCACACAGTGATAGCATTCTGATGAAATAATGATAATGATTACAGCTACCGCTACCACTACCAGTGGCAATAATGGTGGCATGGACCGTAGAGGTAGCAACCAGGTTTGTAATATCAACAGCGATGATTGAACACTACCCTTCATAACACGAAGAGCATTACAATGGGAACAAAACACAGTTTTACACTGTTTTACCTTGGGAAGAATCACTGCTTATTAAAAAGGGCAGCAGTGTGGCAAAAGAGCAGGGCTCATAACTGAAAGGTTGCTGGGTTGATTCCCTGTTGGGGAATATTGTTTTACTCTTGAGCAAGGTGCTTAACCCACAATTGCCCACATAAATATCCAGTTCAATAAGCGGTCAGAACTGTAACCTATGTAAGTTTCTCTGGATAAGAGCATGTGCTAAATGACAATAATGTAAAAAGGAGTTTTTCTGTAGTGCATGTTAGGTTTGTCAGCTGCATTTTACTCTCCTATATAAACAGACGCTGGCATGAGGGAGTATACGGAGGGTCATGTGCATCGTGCTGCTTGACTGATCCCATCTCAAAGCGGAGATTCGACAATAATTTATGTCTCATTTAGAGTCAGCGGCTCGATGCATTTTTATCTGAGATGTCTCTCCAGTCTCACTTCCTGGTGGTTTAATAAAAAACGAAGGTGTTCAGCTCCCTTAGATGATACGATGTCAGCGAAAATTGTGGCTCTCAGATGCTATCCTGCCTCCGTTAAATTCAAATTCAAATTCAAAGGTGCTTCTTTGGTACAAACCACATTTGCAGTCACTGTAAAAATAATGTGCATACATCACATCAAAGAACAGTCGCAATGACAGTATAAAAATAAAAGGAAGCATTTTAAATATATGATAATGGTGATGGATTACACATTAGAAAAACTGTCGTGCTCATTATGTGGTTATACTAATGTGTAATGCAAAGGCTTTACAAAATGTCCAAATTAACTCTAACCTTAACCACATCTTTAGATGTTTCTTACATGTTCTGACTTTCAGGTGTGTTTTCCTGATCATCTCCTTGTTCATTGTTGGAACACTATTGCCGCTCTCTTCCTTTGCTTCCGCTAAAAGATCAAAGGTCAAGTGAACAGTGCGTGTCCAAAAATGTTGCACTGAGCGCGCTTCACCTCAAGGCAATTTTTCTGGTGAAGTAGCTTTGATAGGTGGGAAAACAGACTAAACTACAAGATGCGTTTTTTTTTGTTGTTCTTCTTTAAACAGACGGATGGTCTCTGTGAAACAGGAGCCTGGACCCCTATTTCACCTCGACGTCCCCTCTAGCCCGAGGCGAGTGTATCGCACACTGACTCTCTGAGATGGGATTAGGGGCGGATAGCCTATGGCTGGCTGGCTGCATTCTCCATTGGGTGTGACCCACATCTCATTGCCTCTTAATCCTTTTGTTCCAGGGATTTCGCTGCACCTTTCCAGACCTGATCCCTTGAGTTGTTTTATTTTGGTTTCGGCCCACTACCCCTGCGCCCCTCCCCCTCCCCCTCCTCCTCCCCCTCCCCCCCGTCTACCTTTGCTTGTTTTACTTTGGGCCTTTTGTGAGTTTGCCGTTTCTGCTGTTCAAATCAAAAAACACACATAAATCGAAAACAGAAAAGGTGATAAGATTATCGCCCCAGGCGGAGCCTGCGCCCGGCCGAGCAGCGTGTTTTGAAGTTAAAAATACGATCTCTGCACGAGCGTGATCCAGCAGAACGAAGGCGCCTCGCAGACCTGCCGTACCTGGCAGCTCGACATATGAAATGACGTCCGGTCGGATTTTCCCTCCGCTCGCAACACGCGCTTTTGTTTCAGCGGATATCATATTCGGCTGTTTGCACCGCACGTCCGTCCCGAGCACGCCTTCACAAGCGCGACAACGCTCGGAGACGGCTGACTGGCACGTGGAAGTAATTACGCCGCATTAATGTTTGGCTGGCGTTCCCCGCGTCGCTTCCTTTGACTGCGAGCGTGTCCCGTTCCTGCGGCGCCCTGACACAGTTGTTACGAGTCTTCCGCGCCGCGGCGATATGCGACACGGCGTGAGAGCGCTCCGCGCTGCTGCTGCGTGACTTTTACAGCGGTTATTCCGCCGCTGACAGGCGAAGGAACGAACGCGCGACGGATGTGACGGTTTCTGAGAGCGGGGGGCGAGACGGCGCCGGCGTCACCTCATCTCACACCTGGGATTCAACAGGCGATAACGGCAATTGAACAGCCGAGGTGACCTCCCAGGGCGCCGGTGAACTCCGAAGTGTCAGATCCTATCACACAGCTAGAAGCAGCGGCAACCTTTCGACATTAGGACGCAGCGAGATATTCTCACTTCCCAAATGCATGCCATTTTCTCAAACATGTGGCGGTGAATTATGACGGGTCTGCGGCACGAAACACTTGTAATGCACCTTGTTGCGGGAGAAGGGCCTCTTCAGCAAATGTTCCTTTTTGTCCTCCGAACCGGCACTAATGCACGGGTGAACCTGGCCAAGGACAGGGACATTTGCACACGCTTGAACTGGCTGTGAATCGGTTGTGAAAAGAACATTTACGCGCCGAGCGCCGGAGAAGAACCGCCGAGAAGATGCCGCTACGAGGCCTCCATTTGGTAAACACAGAACAAATGAGCATCCCGGCCACCATCTGTATCAATGGGCTGCCGCTTTCACAAAAGCACCCCGAAAGAGAATTAACAGCAACGATCCTCTCTCTCTCTCTCTCTCTCTCTCTCCCCCTCTCCCTTTACCCGAGCTTCCCTCCGGGCACATCAAATGTTTGAATGTTAACAGAAACCTCCGAGCTGCAGGCTGAGGGGTGGCGTCAGGAGCCCGGTGGTGCGTGGTAGCGGCGTTGCGGGCGGTTTGGTCTCTTTGGGAGCTGCACAGACATGGCGCAGTCATCACACAGACACGTAGGGTCTCCGTGCTGACCGGCTGCCAGGCTCCCCCTCCTTCTACCGCCCTGCTCAACGGTTATTTAATAATCAGTCTGACCAATGCAACCCCCCCCCTCCCCCGCAGGCGATATGTGTTTAAACAGTGGAGCGAGTTGGTAATGGGATTGAGGATGCCCCCCCCCCAACAGCGTAAGCTGTGCAAAGCCCCGGTCTGACCCCAGTGAGGGGGAAGTGAAGCAGGGAGAGGGAAAGGGGGTGGCAGGGGGTGGGGGAAATTGCAAGTGACTCCACAGCCTGCAATTCAACCCACCGATACAAGGTGAGACGATCCATCATCTTCTGCGGGAGCTCCGCGGATCGGCGAGGCCCCGGCAACCAATTCCTTTCCATCCTTTTACAGCCGGCCGTTTAAAAAGGCGCCGTGTGACCAGCCCGACCTCGGCCCCCAGCCATTTTCCATCTTCTCTTGGGGCAAACAAAACATTCCTCCAGTCCCCTCAACTTTTCAGTCAGTCAGCATTTGGCTCCCCCTTTTCCATCCACATTTCCTCTCACTCTCTGCTACGTTACATAAGCAACAGAAAGTTGGGGGCGGGGGGTGGGCACCCCAACGACATGCTCCACAAACGAGGATGCATCCACACATCTTTATTTATAAACCAAACGCAACAGCGGCCAGATTTATTTCCCTCTGAAAATATAGGTTATTCCATTTCTAAAAATGGCTTTCTTTAGCTGGGCCTGACAGAGCATGAAATAGACTTTACATCAAGTTAGCAGAACAACAGCACCCTGGAAACTTCCCTTTGTCTCTGCTCATTTTTCTTCCCTCCCTCTCTCTCTCCCCCTCCTGTAATCGAAGCTGGGGAGGTAGGGCGTTTATGGCCTAAATAAGATATCCGCGGCAGGAGCAGACCCGACGATCCGACAGGCGAGGCCGAAGTCATGCTCGGCTTTAGATAATGTGGGTTCGGAAACGGCGTACAACACCTTGGTTTTACAAAAAATGTGTATGTGCCTTTCGGTACTGATAACTGCAGTTTCAAAGACTGCTGGTGTAAAATGCGGCCCTGATACAGCAATGGCAGGATCAAATGACAGAGGGGGGAAATTGCAGTCATGCGCATTTTCACAGCTCTGGAAACACTTCCCCTCACTGAGAGAGTCAAATCAGAACTGCACATCTAATCCCGGGAGAGTGGAGGTGGGAGTTCTGCGAAGGTCCCTCTATCTGGAGTTTTCCCCTCTGCTCTTTCCCATCTCTATGCTGCCCGTCTTCGGTCAAAGGAAAAAGTATTCCTTTTAGAACCTCGTCAGTTTCTATTTGCGAAGCGCCATCAATAAACGTACATGAGGTTGGAGCTGGCACGGCCTGGTGTTTATTTAAAGTAAGAGGACAGACGGGGGGCCTCCGGAATCAGACTCATTTTCCTCCTCGTTCTCCAGTCGGCCTGCACCGAGCCCATTAATCAACCCTGCTAACTGCAGCAGCAGGAAGCTTCTGCGCTCAATGCCAGTGTGACGCAAATGTTTAACACAGAACAAGTGTGTGTGCGTGCGACAGACTTTGTTCCCAGATACGGATCCACGGAAGCTTTCGATTTAAGCAGTGACCAGACAGCCAGCTTTAACGGAGTGTCTGCTCCATGCGAAGACTGCACAGAGGCAGCGAGCACTGACTTGGTGCGGACAGTGTACGTATACATCCTCAACTTCACACAGGTGTGCTTCTCGGATTCAGCAGCCAGGTGCAAGGGTAAGACGTGCGTCCCCCCGCCCCATTTCCTCCGTTAAAACCCTTTAATCTTTCTCTCAGCAGCAGTACAAGAGCGTGTGCATCATTTCTTGGAGCAGTCACCCATCCTCACTCACAAGGGCTCTCATCCAACAGCACCTCAGCCAAAGAGGAGAGAGTGCTGGAATCATTATTCTGCCTGGGAGTTGTGCGATTAAGGCAGGAGGAAAAAAAGAAATGTGCAAAATGGGCCAGAAAAACCCAATCACAGAAGTGCTGACATCTTTGAAGGGCCAGCTGCATTTCATACAGTGGTGTGTGTTCACTCAAATCTGTTTAGTACCATTCAAGGCAGGGGATGTACGATGGTGAAAACATGGCCTTGGGGGAAATACATATATATATATATATACAAAAAACAGGACATGAACATTAGCAGCAATAAAAGTCCATACACACCGTGTTAGTATATATATACTTTTATATATTTATATATTTTAATATTTAAACCCACTAAAAGTTGTAAATACAACTTTTGAATGAAAGGCACAGTAAAATCAGACATTGCTGATATAATACTCAAATTAAAAATTACAGTACAAAAGCAGACAGTTATTTATGCACATACAAATCCCCCCCCCCTCTCAAACTCAGACTACAGGACCATAAGGCTGGCAAACAGGATTAAAGAGCAGTGGACTGGCAGCTGTAACTGTAAAAATAATGAGAGTGTTTAGAATGAAATGGTCAAACCCAGGTTTTTATTGCTTTTCCAAACCAGCATGGATGAGTTCACTGTACCCACAAAAAGGATTAAAAAAGCAACTTCTATTCCCATGACATGTATGCTTGATGGAGGGGGGAGGCAGTGTGTGTGGAGGAGGAAGGGGGCAGTTGGGTTGCTGTTGACTTCCAGTGGTCATCAGACTGATTGCAGACCATGTAGTGCACTTCATTAAGCCATAAGCCCCTAGCACATGGTGTCACACACGGTGGTTTCAGAAAAAACAAATGAGGCCAGGGATTTGTTTAGCATTACAAACGCTTTACACTTCCATCATATGTTTGCTGCATTTTTTTTCCTTTATGCATTGGTCCACCATTTACAAGGTCAAAAAAAAAAAAATCTGCTAAATTATCAAAAATAAAATACAGCCTTAAGGAGAGAACAGAACTGAAGCGTAAGTCAGTTTGAGTTTCTGTGTGGGTTACACATTTCCCTTTTCAAATGTTCATCCTGTCTAACTGTAGAATTGACAGAGAGCTGGGCAACTGAAGTCATTTATCAAAGCCAATTAGAGTCTTGTAAGCCTGCCGCGACAGAAATACACAATTTCGCTCCCTCATATCAGCCTCCTCCAGGTTTCGCCTGATACATGCAAAGCCTTCGGGGGTCACACTGAACAGGCAAAAGCAGAGGTTTCCTTGGTCAGTCACAATGGATTTCAACAGTAAACAAAACGGGCATAGCTTAGTGAACTGGGAGATAGTGTTACATATAGCCAGATTCTTTGGTATATGCACATCAATTGCAACATTACCACGGGCACTCAATCCCGTGACGTCTACCTCCTAAAGTTTACCTCCTCTGACGTGTTGATTGCCAATTTCAAGGGCACTGTAAACACGGTCATTAATCCCTTTTTCTACAATTCAGGACGGGATTAGCGATCCGTCGCCTCCGACTTGCTAAGGTTTCACATCAGCCTCAAGCACTGGAACCTGGAGGCACAGTCAATTAGTATGGTTATCAGAAAGCAGCCTCATTTGCTCCTGATTGGCAGGGCCTGGTGCTGGGGAGGGGGAGGGGATGGGGGTCTGTGAAAGGAAATGTAGTAGAAACGAGATCCAGAACCCTGATGGAATCCAGAAACCTGCTAAAACTTCCATTCGCGGTTATCGTTCTGGCCCTAAAGATGGAAAAGGGGCTACTGAACACAGCCAACGAAACACTCTTCCAGCCTCTAAGGGCAGAGGGGGGTTTTTCCAGCCCTGTCTCCCTGTACAGAAAGGGTCGTCCCAGTGCCAGACTGAGGGAGTTACACCTAGACTTTCAGCAGAGTCCAGGCGGGCTACAATACACCCTATCAAGAGTTTCTTTACACTGAATTAAGAAAGAAACAAAAAAAAGCAAAGACAGATATGCTCAGTACATTGCAAGTGACCATCGAAAATGAATGATTCAAAACATAAGAGGGTCCTGATGAAATCCCTTTTCAGAGGGGAGTGAACTAGTAACCCAGGACATTATCAACAATAGACCTCTATAACGATGATGCCTGTGTGCCCTTTATCAGGTGGACGCGTTGAGATTCATACAGCCATTTAGTTCCGACTGCAGTGCCCTGATCGCAGCTCCACTGGCCCCTCTGGAAAACAGCGGAGCCCTGGGGTAGTGCAAACGTAACCAGTTCATCACCGCCCTGCTCTGATCATAGAAATCCAATGGAGTGATTCACATTGCAAAAAAAAAATAATAATAAATTACAAAAAAAAAGTAAGTAACATGATGTAAACAAGAGAGACAGTTTATGACCTCAGTTCAAAGGATCAAAGGATTCCAGTTCCGATGTACGATTTCCGACATGAAACAAATGCTGCCGCCATCGCCGCCGCCGCCGCGCTGAGAAACAGGAGAGGATGGAGAAGCTACCGCCACACCGACGCGCGTCTGCCCCGTTCATTACCTCGCGGCGCTGCTCAGCTGCATGAGGTACTCGCGCAGTTCTTTAGCTGCCTGAAACCGGCCGTAGCGCTTCTTGGGGTTGGCGCACTCGTCCAATAAGGCTTCGAGATGTCCGTCTTTGGCTATGTCGGCGGGGGGGTCGTGCAGCAGCCCGCCGGTGGCGCCCCGCCACGTGGCGTACTTGGACAGGAGGTTCTGGCAGATGGCGTAGTAGTTGTGATCGACGGTGACGCGGGAGCACAGGATGTCCTTGGAGAAGGAGAGGCACGCCTCCTTGTCGCACTCCTCGAACTTGCTCTCGTACCAGACGTCGTAGTTCTCCGGTTTGTCTGTGGAAAGAAGGAGGAGCAGGCAGAGCTCAAGTCAAATGATTCGTGTCACGACGAGCAGATCAGTGTGGCAGTCTGCTTCATTCAAATTCATTGCAGCTAACGAAGTCTTAGGAAAATGAAATAACAGGCCATCCTCATCACTCTTAAGAAATGCTGATGTGTGAAGTGTCAATGAGAAATGCAATTTTTAACAAATTTCCACTAGTTCCTTCTGGTCCTATATACAGAACTTTGATTGAAATATCTTTGTCAGACTTAACTGCTTTTAAGACACCAAACACTTAAATCCCATCAAGTCACCTTCTGCTGAGACTGAAGATATTAGCCTTAAGTCTCTATTCATGCAATTTGTTTAACGCAGCTACTCTTTTTGCCCTTCTCTGTACTTCTGATCCAGCATCTTTGGAGGAAACCCAGGCCGTCATAAAATGGCAATGTCTTTCATTGAACCATTGACCTGAATGGCTCCCCCATCATAACAATGGTACTAATGCTTTACCACCAGATAACAAACAAAGGGGTCACTTCGAGCATTCCAAGCCCAGAACACCATCCCTTTTCATTTATTTCTATGGTACCTTAAAGTGAACACAGCATTCTTTTTATGGGTTTATGGGATTACACAATGCTAATATAACCTCCTTTTTACTTAACTCCTTTTATTTATTTGCTATATACTCTAGCATCCTCGTTTGCCTTTTTACAACCCATGGTTTACAACCAGCAGGTGCACATGAATAAAATATCATTGAAAAAATGGAACTAAACAAATCTTAATGAATAAGTAAAGGCAGCATTTACCACAAACGGTGTATGCAAGGGTTAGCATGGCTGACTGAAAAGCAACCCATAATGACAATATCAGAATCCTGGCTTCATATCCATCATTGAACAGAATGGACAGTTTGTTTGTTTTCTCACTGAGATTATCGATTCCCAGACACTCCCCAGACACCAGCTTTTGATCTAGTTTTTAGGGATTAGCACACTGGAGAGACAGGAAAAAAAAAAATCATTTCAATTATTAGAAACCCTTTGGAGTTGCCTCCTCTACAGGGAGATCAATGGGGGGAAAATCTGAGCGAGAAACACAATTGGCGCTTTAGCAATTTAACGCAGTCCTCCTCCAGCATCCAAACAGTTCAATCAAAATTGTTCCGCCTCCTTCGCCGGCAGTCCACCTCGGCAGCTCCTTCTGACTCAATCAATACCCGTGATGAAGACGGATCTCCTCGCGTTTGTGGAAAAATTGGGTGAGGTGAACGCAATTAATGTTTGTCTGCGGCAACTCGGGAAGCTGCGCGCTCGCACAGAGCGCCTTCCTTATCCCTAATAAATCTTCCAATTTGGGGGGGGGGGAACGGCGACCAAAAAAAAAAAAAAAAAAACCCACAGGGGTTTTTGGAAAAAACGCAGACCGGTCGCTTTCAAGGACGATGACAGACAGGGCGATACGCCACCATCTCCATAAAATTTCCATTTCTGAAGATGAGTGGAGAGACGCAATGGCGATACTGATAGTTCCGCTATCACAATGAAAAAGAAGAAAAAAAAAAAGGTTAATTCCTGATTCAAGATAGCACTGCAAATGCCAGCAGGGTCATCAAGCTGGGTTATTCTTGCCTTTTTTTCCTCAAGAGCAAACACTTCTCAGTTTAAGCTTCTCCCACATCCCTTTGTTCCTTCTCTTAACTTCTGTGTACTTGGTAAAGACCACCCATAAGCGTTTGAACAGTCAGGCAGCCAAAACGGCAGGGGCTATTCAAATTCACCAGAACACTCATTAGCTAATGGGTCTGATGAGATCAGGTGAAACAGCTGCCTTGAACCACAAAATTCTTTATCAGCAGCTCTGAAATATACAACATCCCACAGTTCCAGTAAATCTCATTTAGAATGTAGGCACTAAATGCATCAATACCTGCACATCAAAATGGCTCGTGAAAAGCAGTTCAATATATGTTCATTTGATAACATTACAACCTACAGTGGCAATTCCGATCAATATCCACAAAGTGCAATGCCTCACCAAACTGGTGCATCGTGGGTTAAAACATACGCAAACCAGCCATTAGGAATTCTGGGTTATACAAGCTGTGTAGCCTACCCCTTTCTTCCATCACACACAACATACTGACTCAAGGGCAGAGCGCATGACTCAAAAAGCACACTCACTGAGACCCCAAAAAAAAAAAAAAAAACAGGGCAGTGACCCGATCACAGTCTGATACATTATCAATGCATGTTAAATAAGAACTGTGCCTGTGTGTTATATAGCCTACACGTGAACATATTTTACCTACATGTAACCCATTTCATAACAGGTCAAAACTTTAATTGCTAACCCTTTGAAAATCTACAAGAAAAAAAAAGAAACAATTATATTTTAAAAATTCTTAACATAGCCCACCCCCTCCCCACCCGGTATTACCGCACACGGAGGTTTGTTTGATCTCACATGCATTTCACACTGCCTTTGTTCTGCACACGCACTGAGAAACTCCACTTTGTCATGCAATATTATCTCATTAACAGACAAAATATGAAACTTCACACTTCAGCTCATGGCAGCATCGCACACACACCAACTATTAATCTAGACCATTTACGGGGACTATTCATTTTCTCCTTTTCCCACGCTTTCTTGGAGCTGTTTGTCTGTGGCTGGGCTTCTGAGTGAAAAATGAGAGATTGGCATCACATTTCTCAGTGGACTGATTCTAGTGTCAAACTGCACTCGGGTCAGTTTGATGAAATATAAAATTTTAGGAGAGCGTTCAACTGGTATAATTGTTATATTGGCATTTTTAAACACAGTGTGTCAAGCTAATCATCTATCCTCATCCATTTCAGCGCACAAGGCCAGTTCTTCATCACCTCAGCCCTTTTACACTGCATTCAGACCGCAGACCGTGTCTGCTATTCATAAATCGGCTATTTTTGAGTCAAAGAAAAAAATCTAACATCAATAGGACAAGGTTGCAACTGGCCTAAAGCCAATAAAAGCGTTCCACACCTATGAAAAAGTACAATGCTTGACTGGTAAAAGTTTCTTTGAAGAGGTGTGCATTATGTCAGTTTGACAGTCAGACATGTCGTATCGTACCACTAGTTGATAGTCATCTGACACAGCCACTGACACGGAAAGCGACATACTGAACTTAAATGATAACTTCTGTCAACTGGAAGAGATGGATGTGCAAATTAATGTCAACGTCAATAACAGTTGCCAGAGTCGTCATACAGTACGTACGTAGGCGTTCTGGAGCATTAATACATAGTGTACCCCTTCACAGAGGGAGTTATGCATGACTGCGCTAACACATCCCCTCTATTCTGAGCTGGCGGACAAATGACAATGCTGCTTCTGAGAGCAGGACAGCCAGGCCCCTGCAGGGGCAAGGTGTCTCTCTCTCTCTCTTTCTGTCTCTTTCTCTCTCTCACTCACACACACACACACACACACACACACACACACACACACACAGTGAGAGAGAGTCCATCTGCAGTCTGCAGACACCGATCTTGTACTTTGGCCAACCGACTGAATGTGTGTCCTTTTATCTCTCCCCTCTCTCACGACGCTAGGACTCTGCCACAGGCTCCGGTGCCCACATTTCTGCCGGATACCGTTTCAGTTACTTTTTTTATACCGCTACTTTTTCCATCGTTGGTCAGCCCTCGCACCAAAGCATTACAGTCTATGACACGCCGTCCCACAAAACAAACTAACGAAGCCATTATCAGCAGTGGACGCGTGCTCAATTCTTACGTCACAGGAATCTCTGATGGGAGACCATGAAAAGGGGACACCACTTCAATCTGCAAACAGACTGGAGTTATCAGGGGGACTGGCACACTGCTGACAGTAATGCAGCTGTCAGTTATTAACCGATCAGTCAGTCTGACAGAACATCATTCTCAGAGAGAAAGCAATGACCGGGAACACATCATTCCTTATTATCCAGACAAGATATATCTGAACGACTGTACCCATATCAAAGGTACACTTGCAAAGTGCATGCCTCATCCTTAAGCAGTGAAATCTTCTGTGTGATAAAAACACTGCAGCATGATAAGACTGTGCGAGACAGAGCGGACTTTATTTTTACTGCTCCTATGAAGAAGCTTACAAAGTCTGACATGCAAAAGAAAAAAAAAAAACACTGTCCAATAGATACTGAGATGCAAAAAAACACTAGCCTGAGGTAGAAAAAAAAAATGCTTACTTTGTTTTATTAATCTTTTATCTGCCACGATGACGTTCTCCGCATCCACAATGATGACCTTCCCGTCCCGAGGCCCAACGGCGAAGTTGTCGAAGCTGACGTCCAGGAGGTAAAGTGCGAAGTCAAAGTCGTTGTTGGTGAGCTGCTCGGCGATGTCCATCAGCTGCTTGGCCAGGTCCACGCGCTTCCCCCAGGGGGCGTTGTAGAAGCTCCAGAGCTCCTCCCCCACATAGTTCACTGCCACCATCCGCCCACACGCCCCCAGGTACTTCGCGAACGGCCAGCCCTCGTCCGACGGAAAGCTCTGCGGAGAGGAGACAGCAGGAGAACCTGTTAATTACAGACCGCACTAAAAGCCCAGGTACACTTCCTACTATGGCTTTGGTCCACTGCTGCAGGTATCAAATTTTCACACTCTCAGGAGTGACTTGAATCCTCCCCTCCGCTCCCCTTTTTTAAACAGGGTCACACTTTTCTTGCGCAGTTAAGTGTACTCCAAGTACGGAGATAATAGCACACACAGAAGCTGCCTTGTAAGCAAGCAGTGGACAGAATACCGGTTTGCCCAGTGCGCTGCTTTGTCATTTGCAGAAGCAGGCATTAGAGAAACATCAGAGCAATGTTCCCTCCCTCCCCCCCACTACTACTCCCGAAAAGACGACACTCCAGCTCCAAATTACAGCCATTTTCCACAAGTTGTCACAGTAAAGCTTCTTTTGAAAGACTTAGCATTAGCATAATGTAGCACACCCGCGCACCCACACAAACACACACACACACACACGAGCGCACGCACGCACGCGCCCACATCGTGGTATAATGAAAAATAATCTCTGCGCGTGGCGAAGCTTCAGATGGCACGCGGTCACACGCGCCAGTCTCTCTCGCCGTGCTCCACGCCATGTTCCTGCAATTCAGACAGGCCATGGAGGCCTCTGGTGCGCACGCTTCCTTAATGCCACTCCTTGCTTTAATAACAAGCTCTGCAAAGCCAAGGCAATTAGAGATGAAAGCGGCAAATTAAGAAAAAGAAAAAAAAAACTTGCATTCAAAAACAAACATGTTCAAAGCAACGTACCTGAGTATGAAATGAAAAGCGGAGCCATTTCAATTATTACATTAGCATGCCACTGTGTACCCTTTACGATACATTTTGAGAAGATAAATCCTTCACATCATTTCGGTCCCCCGGTTGTATTGGAGGGATAAATTAAGGAATAACATTTCAACTTGGCGAAACAAAACCCAGAGACCGAAGAACGCTAAACGGAAGATAAAGGCTTTGCATTATGCAACCCAAGGTGTGAGGGAGTATTAATTCAGTTTCAGCTGGCAGTTGTAGAAATCCAATATCCCTTTTCAATTGTAGTGGGGAGGATTAAATATGCATTGGACTGTTGCTGTTAAATTTTAATGTGACCGAAATTATTTAAAAACATTCATTTAAAAAAAAAAAAAAATTGATGCCGCACAATCCCTTCCCTTCTCAATCAGCTCGAGCAGCTGGTGCCTGGCCATGTTCTGGTCCTCTGGGCTTGTGGCATGACCGTGTGCGACCGCGTGCGTTCCAGAAGGATCACACAGCACCGCTTCATGTTGACAACCAGTTTCCACATGGGAGATGATGGGAGCCATTCTCTATGGTGCTTGGAGAGGATAAAATGTGACACAGACCCCAGGCTGGGTATTGCAGAAGGTCTCCACTGTCTGTCTGTCTAAGGTCCTGGGGAAAAGGTAGAACTGTAAACCATGGGACCCAGGCCAGAGTAGAGGCAAAAAGGAAGAAAGTCAAGACATGTCTACACTTGACAGACACTTCAGAGAGCCCAGAAGACAAAATGGGGAAAGCAGCACACTGCAATTTCCTGGTTGAATCTCTGTGCAGGTAAATTAAAAAAGGAATGTAATTGTTAAGAGTATATGGGTTACAAATGCTTTATAAAGAAAAAAAACTGCTTTGCACTAAGTTTGATGTGGTTCTGTAGCAGGGATTCATTTGCCACAGGGCTATCAAATTCCTTGCAGAGTTTACACCTGCACTGCTAAATTGGACATACATACAAAATAGGTGAATGGATGTTGACTTAGTTGATGGCTAACAGCACATCCTGTGAATGTGCAAGTACTGTATCTAACAAATGAATGAACTCATACAAGTTAAACAAACATCAGTCATACCGCATATGGCCAAGAACCCTTAGGAAGTAAAACCCATTTGCACATATGCGTTGACATGCCAAATTAGGTTGCTTATACAACGTGCTATAAAACGTTATGCAAACATCATGGTTGACAATCATATTGGGCGTGCCTTGACCATCAGTTTGAGCTCATTTACAATACGTAACCATACACACAGATCTGAACACCACACAAATTCGGACTCTTATCAGGCAATGAGCAAATCAACATGAAAAATAGCTTGCAAGCGTGTTGGTTCTGAATGTACGTGACAAGGGAGCAAGAGCTGGGACGTGATCACAGACCTGCAGCAGATACCCGAAAAACATGCCAAATGTGAGAATGAATAAATACTGTCAGGCATTACCAACATGTTTAAAATGGGTTTGGCTTTTAACCTTTGGCGTGCAAAAATCATTTCTTTGTCTCTCTCTGACGTGCACACACACATACACACGTGTGCACACACACACACACACACACACACACACACACATATATATACTATGCATAACGAACGTGCCATATTTGAGCCTGGTCATAATGGTTAGGTCAAGCAATGCTGTGAAATCTTATGTGAAAAGCATGCTTTTGGAATGTACTGGGCCATGACAAGAAGATGAATAAGGAAATTCTGTTGGGGGGGTTAGAAGGGTCTATGGGTCACCTTTGATGTGGCCTTGAAACTAAGGCAGAGGAAGGAATGGCACATGTCTACAGACTGACCAGTCAGTGTTCAAAGTCTGAGCAAAGTCAGTTAATGCAGTAAAGAATTACACAGGAGAGCAAAAGAGATGAGCAAAAACAACAGGGTTCTGTCCATTCTGGTTTGAAAGCCTTAATTACCTTAAGAGTAATTTAGGTGGGGCAAACCGGGAATGAATCACCCCACCAAAATCCACACAGTAAGAAAACAGTTTAAATTTTGGCAGCCACAGACAAGACACCATTGTGCAATTCATCTTTTTTTTTATCAAGACCAAGCCTGGCAGAGACGTGGGGCCCTTGTCGATACTTGTGCCTGTCAATAACAAAAGAGAATCAATCAACGTTGCCGCTCTGAGACAGAGGGTTTTGTTCACTTCCAGCAGGTCGCGGGTTTGTTCCATGTGCACCGTCCCGATAAGAGCCCGGACAAGGCAAGGCTGAACAGGGATCGGGGGGGGGTTGGAGCCAAAACCTTCCACCCTAAACTAGAACACACTGCTGAACGTGAAAAAGAGAGTGAAATTCTGAAAACCTTTGGCCCACACTTCACACATTCTTCATGAGCACCTAGGGTTACTTTCAATAGTACAATCAAGCTAAATGAGCAATAAAAAAAAAAGATCATTTTCACATTGGCTATCGATTCAGCTGGTTCCTGGAGTACTGCCACTGCGGGCTGAGATGCAGTGCACGGCAAGACACTGCCGCTGTTTGGCCTACGTGATTGCCATGGAGACCCGAGACACAAGCACCTTTCAGAGTGACCGATTCTCAACCAGCAACCGGACACAAAAGAAGGAACTGCAGCAGCGGTTTGTGCGAACAGAGGCTGGAAACGCTGAACAACAACAAAACTGAAACCACTCAAGGTCTTGCTGCAGCAGATTATTTCAGCACGACATCAGCAAAGAGAATATTGTGAGGGCTGGAGAATAAGTACGATCCCCGTGTGCATTTCTTTCACACATCTAACGGTTGATTTAGCTAAGTACAGAGACTTAGCAGATCATATTGCTAAGAAAACCAAAAAAAACATTTACAAGTATATGTTCCTGTCTGCAATGATGGAGAACGGATAGCTAAAACAATAACGATAACTACTTTACAATTCACTTTCCAACATTGCAACAGTTTCTTAGCCCACCCAACAGATTCAAGTCAGGTCAAATGTGATGCATGGAAATCAGTACAATGGAAATGAAATCCTGTTTTTCTTCTGTGTTACAACATCAGTGGTTGCCAAGTGACAAAGTTGAGGCATGTCATGTCTGAGACTTTAGATGAAAACAGGCCAGTTAGCGCAGGCAGTCTTCATTTCCTGACAACGCAGGTTACAACAATACATGCTCATTTTATGAAAATGCCTAGCATGTCATATCAGCTACAAAATACATCATGAACTGCCTGAACAAAAAAAAAAAAAAAAAATCAAAGATTTTTATGAAAAACTGATATTTTTCACCCTCTGTGCTTGTGCGTTTTGAATGAATTTGCTCTGTCATTACAGCAGGTGGTCATATTGTGCATCTCCTTGGAGGGGATCATGTGTGACATCAGAGTTCTCTTTGTATAAGACAGTGGAGAAGCACTAGGGCTTAGGGGTTTTGTCAAAGTTCCCATTGATCTAATGGCTCTCATTGCTTCCCCAGCTCTGACCAAGGAGCACATGACAGCATGTAACAGGCAGGTTGATAAGGGAAACTGCACTATGGAAATATGACATGCAGATACAGCTAACAGCTAGTTTGGAGATAATATGCTATTAACTTGAAAAAGATGAATGAAACACGTTTGTGTGGAAGAACATACTTACACCACAGTCCTTACACTTCAAGTACACTTATGAAAGAGGCCTCTGACATGGCTCAATTCACTAGCATGGCTTTCCTGTCACTGCGACTGTATAAAACTGAGTTCACTGGAGCCAGAGCTGAACAGTGCTGTTCTGGTTTCCTGTTTGGCAACTTTGTTTCGGTGTTCTTTAACATGCAGCTCCGCTTCTGAGAAAAACACACTTTCGCGGAGCTGTGTCAGAGTGTGCGATTTCACTTCTCCTTGAAAACAGGGCAACGGCACTCAGAAATGCTGATGAGCACATTTCCAAACAAAAGCCTTTTGGTGGAATAACTGAAACACTTCTCACGACCACAAGCGCGGCTTGCCTTTTCATTTTATAACATCTTGGATCCAGTACCTTGACTCAGTAAAAATACAGAGGATGATTTTACTCAAAGCCTGTCTGAAAGCACACACCGCTCACTGCAGTTTTTGTTTAGCGCCCCCCCCGCCAAACCCCCAAAGTCTAACACACAAACAAAAGCTTTCGCGAGGCAAAATTTCATTTTGGCAAAGCAGATTGAGACCGGGCTGCATATGGATCGTTTTCTCTCGGAGACATGCAGTCAGATACGCGGCAATGGAAGCATACCTCATCAGAGAGGTTCCAGAGTGCTGCAAATGAACCGGAGAATCGGACAGAGGGCCTCCGGAGAGGATGAAACGAGCGGAGTGAAATGCGGAATAAACACACAGCTGTGGCCGTGCGCATGCTGACCGTGGGTGCCCCCTCGCTCCGCGCCTCTCGGGGGGCGCGTTTTCAACCGTGTGACCGCAACAGGGCCAGGCCGACGACACCCAAACAGGAGCCAAAAAATGCTACGTGGTCGGCTTGAGGCACACACCCGGGAGTACCGCGGCCCCGGAGACAGACGCAGTCTCTCAGCCGGAGTCAGAACACGCTGCTGCGCTGAGGGGGCAGGAAAAAAAAAAACTGCACTTTGACTGTGATATTGCCTCCTTTGAAGACATCAAATGCAGGCAGGCTCGGTAATTAGCCGACAGCCACACGACCATTAAGCAAGCTAATGTTGTTCTGTGCAAGCCACTCAGGGCACGGTGAAATTCTAGGGAATCATCGGCCCTCGTCTTTTCTTTCCCTAGCTGCAAAGCGAGTCCACGCACGAGCTGAGTGTCGGTGTGTCCGCGCACAAAGAGAACAGCGGTCTGCAGAAACGCGGCCGGCGCGGCAGATTGGAGCAGAACTGCACTGCTATCAAGTGACGTCCCTGCAAACACACATCACACGGCCCGGCGAGCTAATTAGCATGTCTAAAAATATATTTTTTAAAAACCTGGGGACTTCAAATCCAGTCTAGCGGAGAGCGACTGGGGGAATGTGCGTCTGCCCCTGCTCCACTTTAGGTGGTCGTACTTTATTTCCAGCCTCTCCGCTGACCAACCCCCTTCGTCCGCTCCTCGTCTGATTCACAGCCTGTGTCTGCTGTTCTCCTGCCCATTAAAGTTTAACCGCAGTCGGCCCGCAGTGAACGCCGCGCCCCCGTGGGGGAACTTTCGCCTCCTCTTCCTGGCAGCCACCCCGACAGGCAGCCCTTGAATCATGGATGCGGCTTCAGTGTCAGAGCTGCTCCGCCGGGAGGAAGAGGACCAATGCAGGAAGGTGCTGGAGGAAGAAGGCGGGTTAGGTGGTGTTAGGTGATGTCATGAGAGCGCCATGTGAAAGGGTGGACCTGGAAAGAGTGGGGCTGAAGTAGCCTGCTCAAAAACCGGACCTGGCACAAGTATAAAAACACAGCCTGCTTCAAGCTGCTGCGATGAATGATTAAAAGTCCCTTCCTGGGAAGTTTCTGCCTCCTGGCCCCGTTTTCAGTCACAAGCGGCACCTGAATACTGGTGTGTGACCTTTTAAAATAACTGAACCAGTGTAATTCACCTTAACTGATCCAGTAAAGTCCTGCTGTAGTGAGGAAATCACTCACTCTGCTAATGAGACAAACGAGTATTATGCATGGTTAAAAAGGACACAATTGCTCGTGAGTCTGCATGAACAAGACAAAAAGCGAACTTGATTTTTCTTTGTTATGACTGCGTTTGATCCTCTTCTCAGCACAACACTCCAAACCCTTTACCTGGATCCTGACGAACCTTCAGTTCGTCTGCAAACTCCGTTATATTGAACCAAGCAAAAATGCATCTCTTAGGAGAGCAGACTTGCAAAAGCCTAAATCTAGCATGGACCCAAAGGTTTGCAGCCAGAGGTGGACCCGCACTTCCTTGGTGTCCGTGGTTTTAAGAGCGTTAGGATGGCAGTGGCGGAGCATCTTGGGAGACTCCCACGCGGCGGACAGCGGCAGACAGACAAAAGCAGGCGAGAGCGGCCACGGGCATTTACCTAAGCAAACACAGCTGGTGTCTGTGTGCCGAGTGGATTAGGGTTCACGAGCGGCTGGGCCCATTCATGGGGAACACTCCGCCGCAGCCAGCGGGCCCCTCCTGCAACCAGGGAGAGAGGCCAAAGTCGAGGAAACAGCCACAGATAACCCCCGGTCTTGTACTAACAGGATTCTGTCTGTAAACAAAGGCCTCTCCAGAATAATGAGGGGGTTTTGAAGTGCCATGGCTATGGCAAAGTGCTACGGCACAAGCAATTTCACATGTACAATGTGCCTTCATCCCGACTCTAAAGGGAAAATAATTAAACACTGCCAACTGATGAATCTCTCTGCACCTCCAGAGGTATCAAATAATGAGGCCAACAGCCACGCAAAAAACAGCAGCGCAACGTTGTGTGGTCCAGCCACGAAACACACCTGCCCCACAAGTTCCGATTCTCAGATCCTTCCTTCTTGCACACTTCCGTTCCTTGACAAATGCCTGGTTTACATTCATTTTAACAAAGAACGTTTGAGGTTTAATCTAGACTTGTGAAACCAACTTTACAGCCAGTATATTTCAAAGGGTTGCACAGAGTTGTGTGTATTTTGAAGGGAAAAAAAAAGTCTTGGCAGTGTTAGGATTGATTATAGAAGGGGCTTCGTGAATCTTTCCACGTTTCTCAAATAAAAACTACAGGCTTTTTATGACCGGGCTCTGATAGCAAACTCAACGTTGGGTGGAAGGAGGTCGGCTGCACATGCAGATTTAGTCTGGAGAAAGTATCCTGAACTGGTATGACCCTTAAAGTCATGTTCTATTCTCAGCCTGACTGAACAGATGGGACCACAGCTCAAAAAAAAAAGAGATGGTGCAAGATGCGTAAGCAGAAAGTCAATTGCAAGATAAAAAGTTAAGAGGACTTTGGGGGATGGGGGGAATTCACATCTTCACAAAGCACCACCTTATTTTCAGCTGGTCAGAAACCGACAAAACGTTTAAACGTTTAGCTTATTCTGGGTGAGATTGCACAATGACCAAATAAAAACTACATGTCAGTAGTGTCACTACATGTTGGTACACGTTTTGTTTTTTGACAAGGTTCCATGTTTTCTTTTAAAGGAAAACAGGCAAATATGAGAAAGACAGTATAGGTTTATGAATAAGGACAATGTGTGTGTTATTCAAATAGATTTGTTTGCAATGCATGAGTTAACCGACAGAAAAAAGGCACTGTTTGTTACATTAGACCAGTCTTGGCTAAAACCAGAGTTTCTGAGAAGTCAGGAAGACAGGGAGGAAAAGAGACATCTGCTGATTAACTATCGGCAAGGATTTCCTTGTGTTTCCATTCAATTTGTCTGACAAAAACATTGATCCCCTGAAGGTAACGTGCTTTTGTGATCCCTGTGTGACAGAAAATGCACTCCTATTCCAAAGAGCTCACACTGACGACACTGTTGGCCAACCATAACACACCACAAGGGATCGTTTTCCACGGACAAAGGTCTCTCGTTCCAAGAGGGGAAAAATTACTGCTGCTGACGTTGCTTGAATATTTCCTGCCTTTACATGACTCTTTCACTCAGCAAAAAGAAAGCAAGCTGAATTTCTTTAAGTCATCTCAAAGGGAAATTATTCCAAAGCTGTGGGAGTCAAAGTGCGGTGCACAAGAGACAGTACAGTGGAATGCCAAGTTTTGCCGATCCCCCTGTCACGAACATGGTCGATTTCGGCTCCGACGGCAGATCGTTTTTCGAGCGAAACAATAGGACAAAGGACTTTTGAAAAGGCACCTCCCAGAACACTGCCAAGCCTCTCTCTGTACCGCGTCTCCACGGACTAGATTAATTCTTAATGGGCTCGCACGAATCCCCCTTGTTTCCTGTCAAAAAAAAAAAAACGTCACTTTCCCCCCACCCTGAAGCGCAGGGAACAGCTAAAGGCACTCAGACACTCTCCCGGTGTTACTCCCAGCCCCCCACCTCTGGCTGTGCACCATTACCTTAACTGAAATCCCACACTTCCCCTCTATTTCACGGCAGGTTCCAGACCTCCCAGTGCTCATGGTTCACAAGTTCAGGACGAAATAAACAATTCATGAATCCCGTAAACACACACTCCCAGGTCAAGGAAAAAAAAAAAAAAAAAGAAGTCAGAGGGGGGCAGACGAGGCAATTCATCAGAGCCACAGATGTAATGACATTTAAGTGTTGATGGAATTAACCTGACGGGCTTGCGGAGGGGAAGAGGGAAAAAAAAAAACCACACGGCTAATCAGATTTTATGGATTGCACTTCTAAAGGGCTGATCTTGCCTTTGTCTCCCAAAACACCCAGAGTGTCAGGGCCCCCAATTGAAAAATTAGAGGTCAGTTCAGATATTGAATGTCTGTACACAGTTGTCCTTTTGTTTGGATGACCCTTTGAGAGCAGAGGTCAATTCCAAATGAAATTGGAATTGATTGGTCAACAGCAAATCGATGCTGGAATTGCTGGTGGAAAGTAGTGTTTAAGAGAAATTATCATTTATACACAGTTTTGTAGAGGATTACATCCGGTAGGATATCGAATGCATTATTTAAGATCAATTTAAATTTCATGAAACGCATGTTACATGTAAATAAGAATGGAGTGTATGTACCACTGAGGTGACTCATGGTGTGTTTACTGAGGGAATTGGCTAAACAAACCCACATAATATAAAATACTATCAACATGCATGGCAGAACTATGTTACCTGAATATGAAGACAAAACATATCTGGAATCATTACCCTCACAGAATGCTGCTGTTTTTCTTAACTGTAACACACACCAACCAGGACACATTAAATTATGTCAGTGTTTCCCACGGTTAAATCTAGCGCTGTACTTTGAACAAAACCAAGCATATTCATATTGTGAACTGAAAGGCATCTGCTTGCACTGCTGTACAATGCACCTTACAGGCATTTTGAAAAGTAAACTTAAAGCAAAATATGGCTCATTAAAATAATTCATATATTTTAAATGTGGTAAGTGGTTTGTGGCATTAGAAGGGACTGACCACACCTTTTTCTTTTTCACAATGTGATCAAATTCAATCACCTTGCTGCTTCATAGTCAATTTCCATAGGATTGTTCCAGTCTCGCAGAAAAGGAGCTGGCTAGAAAAAATTCTTAGCAACCATTAACAGATGCAGAGCATAAATAATTAAAAGTGCCATAAATACACGCTTAAATATGCAGAGCTGACAGATAAATCCCACTGCTTAAAGGAGGCAGTGGCACTTAAACCTTTCCGAAATGGACAGCAAAACATTTTCGAAAACGACGTTGGTTTTGCACAAGATTTAACGTCTTGCCTATGAAATGGCACGTCTGGCTCAAAAGGGAAACCGTGATAAACGGAGAGGAGGGGAACCACCCCCCGTATTTCACAGAGGCTGTGCTGGCCTATTTACAGAGCACCACAAACCGACGGGTTCCATTCTACTGGCGGTATTATCAAGGGCAATTCAAGCGCGAACGAAACGATCAGGGCTGAAAACTACCATAGATCACAGGCTCCGGGCCTCTGTCAAACCGGAGAGGCAGGGAGAATTACGTCCAAACATACCTGTAGCACTAAGGGCTCCGGATTGAAAGCCAAGGTCATCAGCAGCTGCATGCGCTCCGTGTCCTTTAGGTTCTTGAGCAGGAAGCTCCCTGAGTCTTTAGTCTCGGCGTACCTCCTCACCACCCGGTCCAGCAGCCTCTGGGACGGGCACTGCACGAGGTCGGACCACCCCTCCACCACTTCGGGGGTCAGCAACCGCACGTCCCCGTTCAGACGCGCAAACTCCGTCTTGTACATGGCCTGTATGAGGTCGCAGCGCGGGCGGCCGGTGGCCCGCTTGCAGATCTTCTGGTCGATGTCGGCCAGCTCCTGGTTGGAGCCCAGACGCTTGAGGACTATCCTCCTGGTGCCTTCCCTCGGCTCCCCATACTGTGCAAAATAGACGTTTTTGACGTTGAAGACGTCCAGGAAGCGCAGCCGCCCCCACGTCTCGAAGGAGACCTGCCCGTTCATGAACTTGCGGCACCAGCTGGTGCCGAAGCAGGCCGGGCACTTGTTGAGGTTGATGAAGCGCCGGTCGGTCAGTTCGTTCTTCTGGAAAGAGGCGAAGAGGTTGTGCGTGTTCATCAGCAGGATGACGAACAGGCCCACCACCAGCAGCAGCTTCAGGCAGCGGTACAGACGGCCCAGCTTGAGGGGTAGGAAGCGCAGCATGGTCTCACATAACACAGGGAGGAGGGGGATTGTGGGTAACGTCCGGCCAGGCCTCACTGCTCTACCAGCATAATGTGCCCCGTCATCGTCTACAACTTGTCAAGGGAGTCCCAGCGCCAAGCTCCCAGAATGCCCTGCGGCCCATGCTCTCAGGCTCTCTGCATGCCCACCACAGGAGACTTCCACAATCGAGCCTGCAAAGAAGCGGAAAGATGGAGCACCTTTATTCACCATTCAGAGAGGGAATAAAATAAGCTTTGGTGTCACAACACCAAAACACACACCAGGTTTCTGCTTACGAATAACCAAAAGCCACAAGCAGCTCTCTTGCTCCCCCCCCCACTCCCCAGCCCCCCTTCAGTGGCCCAACTTGTACTTTAAAGACACGGGCCAATTCACACACTCCTAAAACAAAAGGCACGTTTATGGCCTTTCAAATCCTTTTACAAATTGGAATCGCTTGGGTCATTTGAGAGAATTCAATTCTTTCTGAGCTGGAACAAGATGGATCTTGTCCAAAAAAAAAAAAAAAAAACTGATCCAAAGCTCAATGCCCAGCTTCCTCTGTGAAATCACAATTCTTTCAACCTGCACGTTTAAAGACAGCCAGTCACAGACTTCAACAAGTGGACACGGCTTACACCACGCAGACTCGGTATGGGTAAACACGGCTGGCAAGAACTCATTACCAGATATAAGCTGTGTAATCTCATTACATTTCTGTTGCCATATTATTTCAAAAACAAATCTACAATGCACAAGACCCCAGCTGAAACTCCAGCCATTTTCATCCAATAACCTTCAATCTGAGGGTCCACAATAAGGTTAAAAAAAAAAAGCAATTTCACAGGCTGAAGTTTAACCTTTGATCAGAGCCGCTCTGGCTGATTGTACTCTTACTTTGAAGCCGTCCTTTTGAAAAGGGTCTCATGTCACAAAAGGAATTAAAGAAGAAGCACAGGCTCCTTATGAGGTGTGGCACATGTACTTCTGCTGTCCTGCAGGGCCTCAGTGCAGCGGGGACAAGGGGAATGATAAGTGCTTGAGAGTTCTGTTTGGAGCAGATATGGCCAAGCATTATAATGCCCGAATTAAAATGCCATGAAAATGTCTCAAACATCTCTGGAGCCAAGAGCCGTCCAGATAATGACCACCTGCTCTCCCACACCACAAACCTTCAACATTATGTTCTTTATAAATGAACTACTCCGGACCATGCAAATTACCCTTTCCCCATTAACGCTCATTAGGTAATGTAAATTAAAAACAATGAATTTATTTATTGAAGGCCTTCCTCGCAAAGAAAAGTGTATGAGAGTTGTATGTGTGCAAATGTCGCATGTGTTTAATTAACACCCACCAGATGTGGATCAACAATGGCCAGTGCTAGAAGGACAGCAGTCCTCTCAAAGGCGAGTGGCTTAAGAGTCTGGCAGCAACAGTATACTCAGGACCCCAGCTCTTCCCTCCATTTGAATATTTGTGCTCCAAGCAAAGCCTTAAGCGTAGGGCTGATTATACAAGATGAACTTAATGTACTTTGAAAGATTTTGAAAATTTGACCCTTGGGTCTTTTTATCTGAACGTTTCAAAATGCAGAGCTCACTGCCTGGCAAAAAAAAGACACTGATTCAAGCAATTATGCATATCATACCACTTGGTTTAATTTTTCCAACTTAAATGATTTCCGTTACCTCAGCATGTCTTTACAAAATGGAACGGTGGGAAATGGTTAACGTTTTCTGCCTACTGACACTGATTTTTTTTTCCTCCACGAAATCTGATATGCTGGAAAGGCTGCTAGCAGACAAAACGCAACTTCACTTTGTATGCTTGATTAAAATGTGTCAGGGAGAAGGACCGAATCTCACGCACAATGAGGCTAATCGGCCCGATGAAAGCCGGAGAATGACTGGGGCGCGTGCGGAAGGGCTGAACAGCCCGAACATGGCATGAAGTATGTACAAGTGTCATTTAGCACCTGACACACAAGCGCGCCTGCCACACAGGCCCACCAGATGAAAGTCCGACAATGGGAGTTAACGTTCAGCGGAAGAGTCACCGGCGGAGTGCGACCATCTGGCTGCAACCCGGGTTCACCTGCAACCCGGTGCGGCTGTTCAGGTGAGCAACGGCAAACCGGAGCAAGCGGAGAAGCCAGGCCGAGTGCTGCGGAAAAATGACACAGAGCAGGTGATCACACTAACACCGCTGAGGTTCAGCATTGCTCCCCGGGTGTTAATGGCTATCACCCGCCCAAAGCGAGAATACTTGCATCTCATCTCGCATCTAATCTCCAGTCAATTTTTGCCCATTGGAGGCAAAAATACTGCATACTTTTTTTGACACATCAATCACTCATGGGGAGACTAAGGGTCATAGAGTTAAAATGGCAAACAGTTCAAAATAACCTCTTCCCTTTGAAGCTGAGGATAACACAGCCTGCACATCTGGGATATTTATATCCAACACCCTGCTGTTTGTTATATACTCACAATCCCTGGAAACTCCCTTCCCTATTTGCTAGGTGAGACAGGCACCTATCCAAGGTTGGGGAAGGGATGTCGTTGCCAGAGTTCATCTTTACTACGAGGGTCAGCCATTGAAAACTGTGCCAAATTAATTTTCATTGCCTCAGATGTGGTGCCAAGGTGAAGGGAAAAGATATTTTTTCTGAGCACAAAATGGGACAACCTGATCAAAAAATAATGGAAGTGACTGGAATAGGTTGGCTAATGCAGATGCAACAGCTATAAAGCCACTCGCTGCAATTACTGCAATTACAGGCAAGGTAAAACTTAAGCTGGCAGCAGCTGCCAAAACTCAGCCCTTCGTCTTTGACCCTTTTCTGAGAGCATCATCTGTAGAGATGATTCAGACCATATCGTCTTTTGTCCTCTCCACGTCTGCATTGTCCCTCCGCTTCATGCCAACACCAAACTATATTAAGTCTCAGCCGTAACCTGGCTCACCCATTCAAATCTGCATTGTAAACAAATACATGCAAATCTGGACACAAATTCTCACGTTAATGGGAGAGATGATTTGAATCGTGATTATGCTGGGAGGAGAAAAGCAGAAATAGAAACACAGCCAAACAAAAAATGCTTAAATTAATGCCAGCAAATCTTCTGAGTGCATCACCTTGTGCTGAATCACAAAACGAAGAAACTACCACAGCCAGGAAAAGTGTTTTTTTTTTTTTTTTTTTTTTTTAGAACATCTAACAATCCCATAGCATGTCCACACCACCTTCACTCGCATTGTGCTGCAGGAGCAAGAATGAAGAACTACAGTTTTCAGCGTTATCGGCTAGAGGAATCAATGTTTGATCACAAAACCATTCGACCACATCCAGAACACTTCAGCCCAGCAACTGGCCAGAAAAATGCTGAAAAGAACACCAGTCAAGCTACAATTTGTTGGCAAAAAAATGGTAAATTAAGTCCTCAAATTACAAATACCAATTAGTGACATCCCTGTAAATATTAGACTTTGAATTTGTCACATACTGAAAAAAGAATACTAGCCATTTTAATGGGAATATCAATAAACGTCAATTTGTTGTGGGCTGTCGCTGCTACAAATTAAACAAACATCCAGATTCATTATATTTCCCTGCTTGGCCAACCTTGAAAAATCTAATTACCAACAGTCCAATTACTTATTTTTGAGCTTTGCAATTCATGCTGTTCTCCTGCCAATCCAGAAACTCACTGGGATTACAGAATGTAATTCTCAGTGTGCTCAATATTGTCAGAGTGCAATAATGTCTGTATCCATGCTGTTCATACCCCCACATACAGTAGAGAAGAACTGCAACTCAAGGAAATACCATTTTCAAAGTGTTCTGCAACTGGATACAAAAGCTTACACTCTCAGTTCCAGGGTTAAAGAAAGCTTTCTCCAATGATTACTGAGAAGCATTTGCTGCAGAACATAAGACAATGCCAAATGGCTTACTGGCATTTTTGAACGGAATATAAAGTATCACCATCATAAACACAGCGGCATGGCATCAGCACAAATTCCTTCAAAGCTTGTCTAGCTTAAAATATTTATGGAAAAATAGCTTTACTTGTACAGACAACGCATCTCTTTTTACATATTATTGCCCCCAAAGTCAAGTGTATTAATTTCCCATTGATACTGCCCAACTAACAAATATCCTATTTTCTTAAAAAAGCAATTCATTTCACCTATATCACAGGCTCACTAAAAACATTACTGTGTAGACTACTTTCACATGCCTTACTGACCATTAGAAAAGGCCTCGTTTGTGTCCGGTTGTGAAAAAAGTTGCTGGTTTGGAACCAGGGACAAATGCACCCCTACACAAAGCATCCATCTGAAATTCAAACAAGAAACTGGCAAACCAGTTTTTTTATCCACATCTGAGCCACTGGCATTAGCTGGAGACCCAGAACCTGGACAGGAAACACAGCCCTGACCTTTGATATGTGGGACACTGGCAGAGGCTGCGAATAGACACTGTATTGTTCATTGAAAAGCTGAAGAACTGAGTCATGCTCCATGTGAAAACTTTCCATTGTATAAACCTTTGCTGTTAACGAAGAGACAATCCCCCCCCAACACACGCACGCGCGCGCGCGCACACACACACACACACAATCCTGCGTAGAATTGGTGGTGGACTCTTACATTGGTTCTCTGGTGGTTGTTCTCTTACATTGTGCCTCAAATGTCTGGAAACTGTGGCCACGAAATATGACACCGTCTCCATTGCGAGGATGTTCACTCGCGTTACCTCTGCGTCTTGGCCGGGCACATCCACTATCAAAGCCACAGGATGCGTTTTGTTTGTTTGATAGACTGCTAAACTCAACATAACGGTAATTCCGATTTTACATAATCTTCATTAAGCACCTAAACAGATTCACTGACCTTTTCCCCATTAAACAAGTTGTATCTATCAAATGGTAAGGATGTAGTATTACTTATCTTAACTCGGGGTTGTTTATTAAGACAAATGAACGATGTCTCCTTGTGGCATACGTTTAACAAAACCAGTGACCATGTTCGCCAAAGCAAGTTGAGTTCTGGGCTACCTAGACCTTCTTGTACAACTAAAACAGGTAGAGTTTTGAATTTCAATTAAAATTAATCAAAAATAAGTTTCAACTTTGGTCTTAAACAGCACTCTTACAACTTAAACATGATGATTGGTAACATAACCTTGGTGTTCACGGTAATCCCGTTTAGCACTGCAAATCTTATCTACATATCTGCTACGTTACAAAACATTTGCTGCTTCTTGAAAATACGAAACGTAATTTTCTTTCATGTTGAGACTGAAATATTCGCTTTTTTGCTTGAGTGCAAATTTTTTCGTTTTTGCATAGCGACATTCGAAACCACGACCCTAATACGATGTTGCAGAAATATACCATAACTGTTGCCCATATTTATGAATAAAAATTACTAGTTAAAGTTCTAGCTATATAATGTTATTTCCTAGCACGGACAAAACAGTTCATCTCAACTTAGTCGCCTTTGCTAAAGCATCCACCTCCACATGGATGTGTAGCAAAGGTGTACTTCAGTGCATCATCAATATAATTCAGCAAAACATCTGACACAAATAACGAATGTTTTTTAAGTGGTAACTGGATCCACGGATTTACCGAGAAGGGATCTCGAGAAACAATATCTACACAACAAACCTGTTTCGACTTTCTTGACTCTCCGTCGTGAGGAGTAACGCAACGCTTTAGCCTTTAGTTTCAATCGGAGCTTCACAATGTGTGACTGTTCTTCAAAATACAGTTGACAAGCTAGCTAAATACTTTGTAACAGGAACGACTATAATGAAAACAACCCTGTTGTATTACAGCAGGCTATCCACGGACTGTGTAAATCGTCAATATTACTAAGAGGGTTCATACTGTGAGCTCCTTTGTAGCTATATTGAAATCAACATTTGCGACGTCGATTCTTAACTCTTCATCCACCGGGTTTTCTGACGATTAGTCACCGCTTGGGTCCGGTGTACAGAAATTATTTATTTTGCACGTTAATGTTCCATTTTCTCATTCCGTCTCGTCCTCCTCCTGCGGGTAGAGATCATTTTTTCCTCCTGTCTCTCAACCTCACTCCTCCAAAGCGCCACAATGGAACCTACTCCGACTTTTTCAACACCGCTCGAATAGTATTTACGACCCTCCTAGTTGCTTTACGATAGTGGTTTCTAGGCAATATGTTCATGGTTGTTGGGGGTCCAACTCCGCCTCCTAATGCGAAATTGGCAGGTCAGTGGTCGAGCTTTAATAAACCGGTTTTGAAAATTAAAATACTTTTTTGCTGCCGTTTCTGAAGCTTTTTATGTTTTCATTTTCTTAACCCATGGAAAATTTGCGCATAAACAGTTCCCGTGCGCTGTTTTGAATGTATTGTATGCTATCTGACCACCTGCACGCGAAGCAAAAGCTTGTAATTCAACCATGCAGTTAGCATCACTGCAATAGTAACTGGCATAACTGTACAACGTTTCAGACCCACGACCTTTAAAAAGAATAACTTTGAGGCATTTCAGACAGGATTTTCACTTTAGTTTAGTCATGACACAATAAACAATGTTTGATCATTCAAGCAGGTAATAAATGTTGATGTTAAGTTTTGGTTTTATTTATTTAGTTTTTGTGCTGGTTGTTGCTGATATTGTCGTAGTTGGTAAAGTGCAATCTGGAATACCTAATCTTGTCTCTACAGTTTCTCGGCCAAGAAGAGAAGCTGAATTTACACTTTATTTCTTTTAAATAATCACAGTGATAACCACGAATTATTTAGACATTTGCCTGGGCAAGCTTTCATGCATACCACAGCGGTGGCTCTGTATCGCAAGGCATTTGGATGAGAGTGCCAGCTCAAACGTTTGCCTTACATGGTGGGACACGAGAGAAGTCGTTCCTTCTTCTTTTTTTCTGGTTTAATTTGTACGCATTTCTCCGAACGACATTCCACTTCAACCCGACCGGCTGTGCAAGCACTCACAGAGCGCATCCCAGAAGGATGGCGCGAGCAGAGCCGGGAGTGGCAAAAGCAAAATTGGACAGATTCCCAAATAAAAAGCGGCCGTCCTGCAAAAATAGTAACATCTGTGGCAGAGGGGGAATGCAGAGAGAATCACCTATGAATATTTTATAAGCCTGTCAGCCCCAGGCCAGTTAGATCCCGTAGCTTTAAAAGATGGAATTACCTATACCAAACTCATTAAATATGTGTCACACATCATAGAACATTATGGATCATGGTATTTGCCTAGGTGAATATAGCCCGAGGTATTTTCAAGATTTTGGTTTTTTCACGCAAAGGTACCAACTCCTCATCCTCTTGATCTCAGATTATTGTTATTATGTTGAATAGATTTTTGAATTATCCAATCCTGGTGATATAGTTGATGACAATCCACTTTCAGGTGAAGAGGCTTACGGTTCTACTAAGCCGTTACTATAGCTTCAACCTATTGGCGCCTCTTCACGAAGCAGAGAAATCTGGAATTTCTCAAGGGTTTTAAATCTCAGCTGGAGGTCTGAGAAAGCTGGTGTTTACCTCATATTTTTCTTTGAACCATTTAGTTTGGTTGCTGTTGTTGTGTGTTTGTTTTGGCCTTTTGGGGAGCATGACGTTAATGTAAAGGATTAGAAATTTAATAAGGAGTTCCAGTATGGTTTGGCTCATCAGAGTGAGGTTACAACTCTATTTTCGAATTGATGTGCAGTACTTTCCACCTTAAGCAACTGATATGGTGATTAAAATTTAAATTTATACTTTAAGAGAATAAGTATAATGTATTTAATCAGAAGAAGTAAACGTTTGTTAATATTTTCCAAATACTATATCTGAAAAGCAGAAAACAAGTCATACTGGCTTTATCCTATATGCACTTAGTGACCTCTAGTGGTGCTCTATGGAAATGTTTTTTGAGTGTAACGAATTACAATTAAGAGGCTGAAAGCGATTTGGTTCAGTCCTAAACAAGTAAGTCAAAATGTGTTTTAACACAGCGTTGCATTTCCATTTAAAGTACATAACTGTGCAAACTACTATCTGTTTTTGTTGTTTCAGGCATGTTGTCGTTTAAGACGGATGCGTAGGCATTTACGTACAATGCACTACTTTGTGTCACCTGCCTCTTATTTATTGAAATGTTGTCTTGGGATTCTTGTTAGCGTACTGTGACTCGAAGTAGGCATTCTATATCTAGTAGCTATCTCAACGGTCGCGGTGTGAAATCAATTTCTCTGTTTTGACTTGCCAAAGAAGCCACCCACAACGTCCGTCCCTGAGCAATCTGAATTCACACACAGAGATCTCATTGTAGGGGAAAATAAAACACCCTGTTACGGTATCAATGGTCTTTTAACCATCGTGCTCCGTGCTACTCTTTCAGACTTGATGTTCTTATAGTTTCCCGGTTTCCTTGTTGAATTTCTTGAAATAAGCACACATGATGTGTAAATTATATGAATTGACTTGGTACCATATTGAATGGGTTTTGTGTTTGGGATTTTTTGGAACAGAATGAAATTCTGATCGGAGTGTAATCTGTGTACTCAGTTTATTATTTAACATATATTATGCTCCACATTGTGCTTTTAAAATGTGCGCAGTGGAAAATGGTAATATTTAAGCTCTGAGTTTAACTCATGATCAGTCTTTAGTTGTCCTTTTCATGCCGGAAAATCATGTACGCTCTGACTACAACTCCCGAAAGCCTTTGCAATCATCCCACGCTCAGGTTGTTGCGGGCTTGAAATTTGAAAGGAAATTAATGTACAGTTCAATAGATGCGGGTGTATCATACCGCGCTGCATGTTACAATTTGAGGTTTTAGTCGAGTCGTTGTTAATGCAAAGGTTTTGAAATAGTTTCTTTTGAGAAAAAAAATGTTAACAGGACTACAGAAACACCGGCAAGAGAGCACTGAATTGCTCGCAATAGCTTTATTGTTGATTTTAACCATTTTAACTATGTGGCTGTTTAGACAACGTCAAATAAGATGCATACACGAAACTGGCGGAGCAATGCTTTATGGTAAGCAAAGTGTTTTTCGCATAGTTTAGTTTGACGTGTGAAAGTGTCTTTACTGGTCGTCGTATGTTCGTTTCTTGCACGTCTATACAAAGTATAGTTGAAAGAAATTGGGCCACTTTTTAAAATAAACGGATATGAAACACAAATTATGCAAAACCGGTCTTTGTCGCTTTTATGGGTTTAATACGATTTTTTGTTTTCATCTTCACAATGAGATATTTGAGGTTGTATTATGAAAAGTGAGTGATGAACAATTTTCCGTAATGAACAAACAATTTATTGAAACTACAGATTGATCACAGGAATATACGATGGCCCTCCTAATTTGATTAGTTATTTAATTAAGTTACCTAAAGCTGAAAGAGCATTACTTTATATGTTGTTGCTTGTGTATGCTTAATGGCAAGACTTCCGTTTTTGTAAGTTTCAGTGCTTCCTATTTTCTCGCACGTTTCCTCAAACGATTCCTGAAACTGAAACTAAAGCCAAAATCCCTTCATATGTTTTATTATGCAGATGTTTAATTTTAAAGTAGGACTGTCAACGAATGCCTTGCACCTGACAGAGATTGACATTAGCAACATCCCTGGCCGCCAGGTCAAAGGGAGGGGGTTGTGTAGATGGTCCAGTCTTAGACCTATCTTGAGTTTACATCTATTTGAGCAGGAAGTCCAGTCTTTAACTTCAAAATATGTGCAGTTCATACAGTGTTATTTTCCAACATGAAGAAAAAATAATATTGTTTTTAGAAGACATTTTCAAATATGCATGTTGTCTTACAGCAATAAAGTGTGATTCAGCAATGACCAAACAGTGTAAAATGTTTTTTTCTTTCATTAGAAAGTGAATTTTAAAAGCATTTTATTTAAAGTTGAAAACAAGTGGCAAAGCAAGAGGAGTAAGGTTGTCTGAAGAGTGACCAGAAGTGAATCTGCCTGATAATATTCATTCTACCCCTGTTCATTTGGTGTTTAAAGTGTTTTGATTGTATATGATGTTTAATATCCATTGTTTATCACATATAGGTTTGATTCTGGGTCTAATTCTGCGATATACTGCTGAACCGTGGAGGAGCAAGACTGAGGAGATTCACCACTGCGAGAATCTGAACCAAACCCCACACCTGCTGATGGTCAACATCTCAGCACACATCCACCAGTACAAACATGCAGGGGAGGTCAGCACCCACAGTGTCCAAGGACCTCTCGTGAACTCAATCCTGCATAAGGTAACCCACTCCCTCTCAACCCCCCCCCCCCACCCCCACCTCAGTTCAGGCAACAAATATATAGCACTGTGACATATAGTTGCTTGTTATCACAAATCTACCGTTGTCCATTTGGCAGTGCATGTTCTAGAGGTTGCACACACTCACAACCAGGGGCTCTTACAGGCTGGAATATAATTTTGGTGGTTTTCCTAGTGGCAGCTTCATGACTTTTACAAACGCTTTTGTTTACAAGTGGGTCTTTGGGGAACAGTTTGTCATGTTTTACTAGACCGGGAGGCCAGACGAGGCCCGCAACACTTTAATTTCATTTGGGTGAAGCTGTTCCAAGGCGCACTCTGTTACTGTATTTGTGCAATATTTTTTGTCTGTCCTTTACAGAGCATATGTTTTAAACACAGTTCCATTTTTGCTACTGAGTTTTAGAAAGTCACTCCATCAGTTTCATGGTTATTGGAGGAACATATCTGACTATGATCCAGGAAACTGAGTAAGTCAGAACTTAGTAAATGCAACTCAGGTGTGTGGTATATGTCTGTAGTGTGGTAGCTGTTATGTTTACACAATTTTATAATTTCAGGTTGTTGGGTTTATCCATCTCGTATCTTTCACAATTTTCAAACTTAAGAACATAGTGAAACTGAGGGTTTAGAGCATCAGAAGTGACAGGACAAAGGGGCGTGCACTTCCTGTTTTGTCCCTGCAAGAGTTTAAAAGAGGAAATCACTCTGCCTCACCAGCTTCTGTGTAATCTACAAAGATTACAACCACAGCTGTGAGGCAACAGAAGGCTGCACTGCATTCTACTATTCGACTTGCGTTCGACTTGGTTTCTCTTCATCATGCTGTCATTATCAACTTAGCTTCCCGCATTGTCTCTTTTCCTTACTTTGTGTTGTTTTAATTGGCTGAAAATTTCAGAAAAACAATGGCATGTAATTTAGGTAGTTTTATTCAACACCTTCATGATCAGTGCAAACAGTGTGAAATATGATAGCTTTGTGTTCATCTCACTCAGCTGATGTAGTTTTATTCTCATCTCTTTGTTTGACTCATGGTTCTGGATGGAATAGTTCAAGTGAAGGGCCCTTACTCATACTGATCTGTATGTCCAAAGTAGACATACAGATCAGTAGATGTTTTTTGTGTGTAATATGGTTAATTGTACTAGCATAACCTCTCATAGACACATGGCTTGTCCTTAAACTAATGTTTGATTTAAAAGTTAGGCATTCTCCATTTTGTTTGTACCACTTCAGTATTACATCCACATTTCACAAAATGTCCCTGTACCAGTTTAGCCATTCCATCTTCACCAAAGGTGTCGATGCCATCAGTAGAACCCAATCAATATATTGTTTCACTGAAATAGCTTCATATCAGAGTCTGTCTTTTTACCAGCTACCAAACATTTCAGGCTGTTATTATGCAAAAAATACATTTCCTCCTCATTCCTTGAGGTCTGAATGTGTGCTCATAGAGATCTGGGTTTTAATTTGCAAAATGACTGTGCAGTGATTTGGCAGGTAGATTTGTCATAGATTGATCTGCTAAGTATGTTGGCTAGCCAATGCATAACTGGTGTACAAAAAGACTGTAGCTCAGTACTTACTGTTATAATTTTGCTATAAAAAATGCATACATAGTTATGTTATGTACTGCTCTTCTCTCTTGCTTTTCATCCCAGTGTTGTATTCACACAGATTTGTTATCAGATTACTTAAGGTCTGAAAATGAGTGAGTCATGATTGCAGATTGTATCTTGGCATAGACTGGCAGTTGATCTGCTGTGATCAAGCAGAAAAAAACAGCAACCTATAATATATCAGTGTATTAAATCAAAAGTTAATTCATACATACAATGTGACATATATCAAGTATATAATAATGTGACGTGTATCAAGCATTTTCCCTCAACTAAACTTTGGTTTAGGGCTAGTGCTGTAGCTGTAAATTTCAGAATTCTTTGTGCAACATGTAGTAAACATGTAAGTTGACTGGTTCCAGGTTATCCATTCAGTAAAAACCTATTTTCAGGTATAATGTCTGCGTTTACTCTCCAGTGTTAGTGTACTCACAGTTTAGTAATTGTTACAACAGTTGTTAGGAAACACCTTGGCAATAATCCAATGTGCCCTTTTTGAAACCACATGGTTAGTTTGTACTTTTATGCAATCTAAGTTAAAATGAACTGAGGGTGGAGAGTGCAAATTAGGCTATGCCTACATAAATTATACACAACGATAAAAACCATAAAACCATAAAAAACCATTTTGTCGTGGGATCTTCTTTTTTTTTACGAAAGAGTGAACCATTTCTCCCTCTCATCAACATGCAATAAGTGGATTTGAGTGGTAGGAGTAGAAGTTATTTAGCTTGTTAAATTAACTCAATTAATTCAATTGTTCTATTAAACAGCTATTCCACAAGACGTTCCATTCATTATTGCAAATATTTGATGGTTTTATTGGAAGGAAATTATTATAATGCCAAAATCAAATGCTTATTGTCCTTTTCTTGACATTACGAAAGAACATTAATTTAATAAAAGTCAACGAGGAGGAATCCCTCATACTTAGGTAGCTGTTGTGCAGTTTTACAAATTCTTCACTATTTTCTGTAATACCGCCACTAGAAATGCTGATAATTTTTGTTGTTATTCAATGGCATTACTTAAAAGAGCACTAGAAAAGAATGCAAACACTGAACAATGATGTCTTGTAAAACATTTGCATTACATTTACATTTACATAAAACAGTTTAATGCTGGCTGACCTCAAAACATTTCTTGTCAGTAACTGTTAGTTATCATTCAATTCAATAAAAAATTATTTGTATGTTCTTGTTTTTTTTGCCAGATTTTTAGGTTAAATCCTCAGAAATGGTACACATTTAATGAAGTTCATTGCCGCTTATCAGATGAGAGTAACGGCAGATGTATTGATGATGGGTGGGCTTGACCTCAAAAAAACATTGGTATCAGACCTAGAATTCTGGTATGCCGCAGCCCATGCATCATGACAGCGCTGGCAGACTTTAGGCCTCTTTAATTTCCCTGCTCTTCAGCACATCTTATTGTGTTGCCAGATCTGATCTTTATTTCCTCACTGTAATTTCCACAGTTTTCTTAATCTGTTACATCTGGTGAAAGTCTTGCGTCTTTTGGAGGGTCTTTAAAGGGTCATTAGATGTCTTCTAATGTAATGCTAGTAGTGGAACTCCTACTGGCAGATGTCTCTCTCTTGCTTGGTGTCTGAACCTGGTGGTTTTCATCATCCATGACATCTCAAATGTCATTACACTATTCTCAGCTGGTACCACAGCCTGTAGAAGAATACAGTGTCATTACACTGTTACATTTACATTTATTCATTTGGCAGACGCTTTTATCCAAAGCGACTTACATAGGTTACAGTTCTTTTTTACAATGTTATCCATTTATACAGCTGGATATTTTACTGGGTTAAGTACCTTGCCCAAGGGTACAGCAGCAGTGTCCCAGCGGGGATCGAACCGGCAACCTTTCAGTTACAAGTCCTGCTCCTTAACCACTATGCTATACTGCCGCCCCGTTGTTCTCAGCTGGTACCACAGCCTGTAGAAGAATACAATGTCATTACACTGTTCTCAGCTGGTACCACAGCCTGTAGAAGACTACCATGTCATTACACTGTTCTCAGCTGGTACCACTGCCTGTAGAAGAATACACCCTCTCGTCAGCAAGGCAGAGCTTTGAGGCTGACCTCAAAAAGGTCAAGGGGAAAGAGAACAGTCGGAAGGTGTGATGGAATGTGAAAAAGGACTTTCCTTTTGTGCTCACCGCCTTCCTCTGCTTCTGTTTGAGCTGTTCTGGGGCAGTGCAGACCTGTGTATCGTCCTTGTCCTGTCACAGGGTTAGACTGAAGGAAAGCAGACCATGCTTAGTGCTCAGGAAAGCCACGACAACCGCCACTAAGTCTTTACAGAGGTAGCTGTTGTATTGTACAAGCTAGTGGAAAATTCAGCCCGCATTTAATTTTGGGATTAAAGGGGGATGTTTCCCACTACAAAGCAGTAGGTCATATCAGTGGGGTAGATATGTGATGCTCAAACACCAGGAGAACTTGACCCATTACATTACATTACTGGCATTTAGCAGACGCTCTTATCCAGAGTGGCTTACATTGTGTTGCTGATTGTCTGAGCTTCATCCCCATTTTATGTTGTACTGTATTTTCATGATTCACATTTCCTTCTTTCAACTGGAATTTTTTTTTCAACAGATGAAGAAATACTGTTTCATTTGAGGAACATGACCTTGTTGGTAGATGTGCCCATAAAGCTGACCCCTATATTTAATCAATTTTGGACTAATGAATAATGCTTTGATTGTATCATATCCAGCAACCATTTTTCTTTGGAATTGTTGGGTATGTGAATTTTTAAGTGGTCTGTGGACTATAGCTGAATAGGCTGTCAAACTATTAATTCAGTTTTGTAGTGGTCATAATGCATCCACCCCAGCAGTATGTAGTTGGTATATAGTAGTTGGTGTATAAATGTGTATTTTAGTGAATTATTCTATTTTTATCATTATTTTTGGACTGATGGTAAGAGTTAGGCTATAGAATGTCAACCGTTTTCTCAAAAATGGTTCGTGTTAAACATGTTGGTACAATTGAAACTATTCCCCTATAAAGTATTGCCTTCATTATTTGCCATGACCTTTGACTTTTGATACAATTTATAGGTCAGCATTCTGCAGTGCCATGCATGGTGTCTCATTGTATTTTTTTGCCAGTTGGAATTGGAGCCTATGAATTATTAAAGACACAATTTGACATCAAACAGGCACACCTTTTTAGCATCCATACAAATTCCAGTGAGTAGCAGGGTGTTTGGATCTGATTGTCTGTTTTTCTCCTTTGTCATGGAAATTCAGTAATGAAAACAGATCATCGTGTTTAAACATTTGTAATAAAAAATGATGTGATATTTGTAATATTAAATACCAAAAACAGCTGAAGTGGGCCTTTAGGAGTAGAGTAGTGGAACCGTTGGTAACCTAAGCATTATCATCTCAGCGTACAGGTATGTGTCTATGTTTCTGTTCAATTCTTTACATTGGTAACAACATTGAAACAGTTTGAATCTGTGGTTCCTGACTAGGTTTTCCACCCTACATGGCAAAAGGAGTGCTTATTATCTTATTCAGCACCAGTGAGAATCAGGAGATTGAAAGGCATTAAGCGGGGTGCTTCAGAAAATTTCACTTATATGTCACAGCCAACTAACAACATGTTTCCAGGGAGCCTTTAAATAAGTTTACATTACCTTATACTAGCAGATACCCTTATCCACACCAATTTATGTACTTTCCTCATCCGTTTAAACAGCTGAATATTTACAGAGACAATTTGGGTTATGTACTTTGCCCAAGTGTACAACTGCAGTCCCCACCCAAGTATCAGACCAGCAACAGAGTTAATAGCCTTGTACCCTCCTACTGTACCACACTGCTACTACAATATATGAGGTAGTGCTCAGGGGGAAAAAAGAACAGCAATCCAGTATTTCATCCATGACCTGATATTCTGTTTTTCTGGCAGTAGATGTCATTCATGGTATAATACAGTCTCTAGGAAGACTGATTTGAATTCCATCTGTAATCCATCTTTGGCATCAGAAGGGATTAAATTGACCTCAGCTACAGCCACTGCACAGCACTATTAAGTAATTTGCACTTTGGGTTGGCATAAGTGAATGCCCCCTGAAGTGTTTGAGCTTTAATTGGCGTGAAATCCATGCAAGTAGTGCAGTGAATAGTCTGGGGTTTGTAGAGCATTGATTATAATTGTAACAGGATGCAAATGTCTGACAATCACTTTCCCTGACCTGCGGCACCCCAACATTGAATGATATTATGAACTAATGGCCCCAAATTAGAGTAGGGGCGTTGTTTTGTGCTTAGAGTTGCTTTCAATCTTATGGTATAACAATGTATGTCTTCTCTGCGGGTTTTCCACATTATGCATGTCTTCTAGAACTGGACACTGCACACACTGTTGTCGCATACTAAATGGCAACATGACCTGTGGTAGAACTGATCTCAGCTTTTGTATGGGTTCAATTATTTTCGTGATGCCTCCCCTATCTGTCTTTCTCAATGGGCAAATTTGCAATTGGCCTGTACTACATCACATTCCAGCAAGCTCAGATTTCCTCTAGCTATTACTTTGCACCAGTAAGCATTCTTCATTTATTCTGTTATAGAAGGGCGAAGACAATGAACCCTGGACCAGTCCCTGGGGAGAACGTAAGTTTCCCTTAATAGCCTAATCTCTCCCCAACCTTAGAGAATGGAGAGGTCTTATTAACAATCCAATGGAGACCAGTACAAAGGCCATTAGTTGAAGCTGGTGTGTTGGAGATGGTCTTCAAGTCATTATGCCTTGATACAGATGGGTTCTAGCTGAGAACGATAAGGGCTTCATTGCATTACCGAGTCCATTAGACACTGGTCATTGGGGAGCAGGACACTAAAATTTGTGGTCTGATTAAATTTAGTGCTGCTCTGTTGAAGAGGCAATTAGACTACACAGCACACCCCAACCTTACACACTCTGTTATGCAGTTACTAAAATAAAACTGCTGCAGTTTGCATAATTTGCTGTGCTCTATTAGTTTCTGTTCCATTTCTGGCACAGAGGCAACAAAAATATGAAACACTGTTTGCCATGTGGATAATTGTCATCGTGAAAAGTAATTTGTATTGAATTGAATAACATTGTGATGACAAAAGGATCCATTTTTAGCACTGGGAGGCATTCCCCCTGAACAGTTAGGTCAGAGCCCAGTGTTAAAAAAAAAAAAAAAGTTCCAGTAATGCTGTGCGGAGAGATATGATTTATTTTTTAGTGTGCACTTCTGATTTCCAACAGATGTCAAACCACAGAGTCTGAACAGTTTCATAACAACAGCAATTCTTGAATGAATTAGTGAAAAGTCTACTAGCCCCAAGGGGGATTTGTCTGTGGCAAAAATTGTATTAAATGACAGATAAAAATATGGGTTAATACTGTTCACTGTAGTATGTAGTATTTTGAATTTATGACTTCATGAACAATCATTCCACTTAGGCTAGATTTCAATAGCAGACAATAATACTGAACATTAAAATACTCTTGATAAAAGCCTTGATAAAAACAGATATGAAGACTTCACACATTCAGAGTATGCTAAGAAAAGATGGCACTGCTCATGCCGTCAATCAGGTCCGGTTCTGCAGGACGCATATTTCTTTTAGAACCGAAATACAAGGTGCAGATGCTTACATCATTCTGCAGTCACATACAGCATGAGCACACTGGTCTTCTGAGTCATTTAAATAACTTCTAAGTGCAGCATCACCAACAAATATGTTCAGTCATCAAGGCCATTTGTAGAAAGTGTGTGTTGCAAGGGTGACAGGACACAGCCTTCTCCTCCCACAGCCTTTCGCAAATAGTCTCTTGACTCGTTTTCATTGTTTCAAAAGGAGCTGTTATAGATGAGGACTTTAGGTTTCACTTTTCCAAGTCGGCGTACAGTTGTGGAATGTCAAGTATTGTTGGAGTGTTATGCAACTTCCAGATTGCCATGGTTTACACTTTCAAATCCTCAGCTGAATAATTTCGCATTAAAACAAAAGCCAGTCAGATGAGCTGTTTTGGAGTGGTTGCCATGGTAACAAGCACATGGAAAGGGAGATATACTGAAAGGCCAAGAATGGAGTAACAGCATAGCATGAATATTTATGAACGGCATGTAAACACAAACACAATTGGAGTGCATCATGTTTATTTGCAATTGCTGCATGACAAGGCAATGTAATTCTCATTTTGTAAATATTTTATGTGGCTTATTAAGTCTCATGTGACACCAGATGCAAATCATCTATTGTCCTCCTTATTTTCTGAGGCTTGTTGACATATGCCACTGTAAAAATGCATATGAGATTGAAGACAGCCTCCCAAAGCCATGATTCTGCTACCCCACTGTTGTTATATTTAGCCAATTAATCCATTCCTACATAATATACAAGTGTTGTGCAATTAATGGGCCAATCATACAGTGAGGAAGTGCATTAAACATCTCATGGAGCATTAAACATTAATGCATTAAACAAAGGTGCAAATTAAATAGGCAATACTTCTAAATTCAAGCATGTTCTGTGATGGTCATTATCAGTATGAATCAAATAACTGCATTGTTGGAAAGGTTTGAATGCACCACTGGCAGGAGGGGTTAGATGAAGGTTTTGAGATTATAGCCAGAGAATTTTAGGCTTTCTTTGTTGTCAGAATTTGCATAAATATGTAGTATCCTCTATTTCGTTGAGATTGCCCCTTATACTCAAATGATTTCATGCTTAAAGAATATAAACTGAATTTCTGCATTTATTTCATACTCTAGAACAACTATGACTTGCTGAGCATGAGAGCTTGAATGCTTTATTGAAACTCATCCATTCTTAGATCTTGTAGATAAATCTACAATATTCCCAGGATCAATTTTAATGAAAAATGTATCCACCCCAAAAAGAACCACACAACTCTCAGCTGTTTTTTTCCCCATAGTGTATTATAGACTTGCTGTATCATTGATCCCAGTTGTTCACTTTTTTATAGCACTGGAGTGGCAATCACACGGCATTACATATTGCCGTTATGCTATGATGAACACAGAACAACAAATGCCTCATAAATAACCCAACTCACAGTCACCTCTTTTTTTTGGCTGCATTACTTAAATGTTGTAACTTTCTGGGTTTTTTCAAGTTGTAAACAAACTGCCTGAACTTTAAGGTAGCATTTCTGATGTATATACAGTAATATACTGTACATATTATAAAGGTAATGGCTCAAGTTGTAAGATAACAGTTACAAGAATTTAAAGAGACACTCATGATGAATATGTTTTGATAAATTTCTCATTCCAGCCATGAAAATACATAAAAAGAGGGGGTGAAGATAACACTCAAGGTCATCAGAACCCAGACTTGGATTTAGCTAGATAGATAAAAGCATTATTCACAACTGCTGTATGGTGTGTTTTTTAATAAAAGATGGGGTGCTTACGTAAATAGAACCCTTGAACTGCCAGAACATGTCTCTGGATCACTGTCCTTCGCATTCTGACACATGGTACAAGGCATAGCTTTGCTTCACACCAGGAGCCTGTGCGGTTTTTATTATTCATTGCGTTCCATACTGTCTTTCTTCACTTGTGGCAGATGACCTTTGACCCAGAAGTCTTCTTCAATCTGATTCTGCCACCCATCATATTTCATGGAGCTTACAGCTTAAACCAGGTGAGACCATGTAATGTGTTTTCTAGCAGGCAGAGTACAAACCATTTTATGGCCGTATTATCTTTTGATGCATTGCTCTGCTCTTTGAAATCTCAAAGCTTTGCTGCCTGTCGTCTGAAGTGTTGTGTTTACCCTTTTCAGAGATCTGCTGTCCCTTCAGTCAGTCTCACTGTGATTCTTGTCCTCTATCCTAGAGACATTTCTTCCGTAACTTGGGCTCATTGTTAACCTTTGCCTTCCTGGGGACCGTCATCACCTGTGCAGTTATTGGGTGAGTAACTAAAGTGCGCCCTCTCTACATACACACACACACACACACAACACTTTCCGTTTTACGAGTGTCATGATGTTTGGAAACTAATTAAACTAATATGCTGAAAAATAGGCAGTGCTTTCTCTCTCTGCCTACAGTCGTGGGATGCCCCAAAATGCTTTGGGTAGGCCATCCCCTGGATTCAATAATAACCTTCAAGTCATCATCACAGAGACTGTTATTCAAAAACTGAATCATTTCCTGATGAGTCCAGCTACATGCCAGAATAAACGCAGTATGTCATAGTGTCCATTATATTTCAGCATACACCCCTGGACACTAACATT